>CAUOPZ010000510.1:165000-257500 GCA_963457665.1 Thysanoteuthis rhombus
GCAGCGGATCTTAAGACAGAGGACAAGTTTCTTAGTGAGCCTCTAGGCTACAATGGTAGGCAGCAGCGAGCTACAGGGCTGAACATTACGATAGGAGCGCTTTCTACTACCTGGCGTCGTCTGCACGCTACGAAAGCCGGTCTCCGAAGAGAGTCGAGAGGAAAGGAGTCGCAATTAGGGAGGGGGATAGAGAAAGATAGTGATATACAGAGAGTGATCAAACCGATCATTTCTATCGTCTGTTTTCTTCAATTTTCATTTCACACCCGCTGGTCATGTCCACTGACCACCTATCCATTCTTATCGTGTTATTTCTATGCTTCAACCTTCTGTAACAAGTGATGAAATATTTTTCCATATACATTATCTCTTTTTGAACGTAGACACACAACAAAGTATATATTATTTAGCTTTCCTACATAAAATATCAAACATCGTTAAACTTGATAGACTGAAATTCGATTGAAAATTATTATTCAACTATTGAAACTGAAGGTAAGTTCTCTGCTTAAATTTGATTTTGTGTCGAATCTTTTTAATTTCTAATTCAGCAGATATGGAATAGTGAGATTTATTTTTAATTCAATAAATACAATTTAATGTTATGGTATTGGATAGTTAAATTTTTTCTGAGACCTTTAAAATTCTTCTACGCTTTAATTTGATTTGACACTCTTATCTTACATATCTGTAATCATTATTGCAATAAAAATTGATTGAACAATTTATAAAAAATGCGAAATAAAAATTAAAGAATTGATGTTTTTGACTAAATTTTTCTTTGAACCACAAAAATATTTCAGATCATTTATTTCCTTCAGAAAAATTTTTTAGTTTTAGTTTTTTTGTATACAAATTTAATAGACCCCTCATGCTTTAAAAAAAAATTTTCTCAAAGTTATTGAATTATTATTGTATATATATATATATATATATATATATATAATAGTTCAATATATTTGAGGGAAAATTTTCAGTAAGCCTTGAGGGGTGTATTAAAATTTGTATACCAACAAAACTAAAACTAAAAAATATCGCTTTTCTTTTGCAATTTTCACAATTGAATCTATCTGTACTTTTTGAGTACAAATGAATTGTTTTCAATTGTGCAGGAAAATCAATTAAAAACTTTATATTTCAATATTTCAAACAGACCACTATCTGAATCACCTAGTCTTTTGTAAATATATATATACATTTGAAATAAAAATTTAGTTTTTTTTAATATCAGTTGTTTTTTTTCCTAAAGTTGATTTTGTGCCAAACTCAAGCTTGATTTAACTTTTTTTTATTATATTTTTCATACAAACATTATTTGTAATATCAAAAAATTAAAAACATCCCAACCTCAAATTTTGATAGCCGGGAGTAGTTCAAAGAAGCAGAAACATCAATCAAAGAAATTTAAAGTAAATTTTCAATTTTATTATTTCTCGACTATTTTGATACAATATAAACAATAGTTGATATATTTCAGAATGAATAACTATGAAATGTCTGTAATATTTCACAGATGAATTATGATCTTATAAATAAGTGATCAAATGAATAAATTACATTTTATATTATTATAGTTCAAATTTTTTTATAATCTTGTAAATAATTAGATAAATAAATTATAATATTACAGTTCATATTGTTATAGTACACATATTTCATTATTATCTTGCGAATAATTAAATGGATATATCATGATCTAACAATTCACATATTTTTGTCTATTCATTTTATTGAAATTCTAGAAACTCTTTTCCAAATGAAAATGATAATGTATGAAGAAAGGAATATGAGCTTATTTTCAAAACAATCCAGTGCTTTGTGAAAATCAGTCCTAATCTAGCAATCCATTTTTGACAGCCCAAAGGTTAAACTTTGCCCAATTTGCTATAAGCACCAAGCTTAGCAAAGCTTGATTTGCACTCTCACCTCCTAAAACTGAGCCCTGGCTCTTTCTTCTGCAAGTCCAAAGTGGTTTGTTTCAATTCAGCTTTTCATGAATAAAATCGTATCCAGATCCTCATAAACGTGGGGATTATTTTATTCAATATCTGAAGTACATTTCTTATTTCAAAAAATTGTGTCAAATTAATTTCATTAACAATTCCTCCATCTATTTTGAGCAAAATCATGCAAATATTAAGACAATGATGAGGATGCAAATATTTTTTATTTAAAATATGGGTGGATATCTTTTAAATTTATGAAAAATATTTAAGTCTGAGAGTTACCTATGCATTTATTTATTTAAGTACTTGATGATTTATAACTTACTAATGTAAAATAGTAGGTCATTGACATTAGAACTTTGGTACCAAATGAATGTTTTCATTTCAATCCTTAGTACCATGATAGTATTACTAATTGATTATAACCAATAAAAATAATGCATAAATAAATAATAAAAATACATAAGCAAATTGAGCGTATTGCTTATGTTTTAAATATCAAAGTATCGTTTATAAAAGATAGCTTCCATTATGCATATTTTGAATTGAAATTCTGATAACATAATCAAAGTTTAGCACAAAAAAAGTTGATATGGTTAAATTACTGATATCCACCATTCATATTAATTGCTTTATGCTTTTACCATGCACTAATTGATCCTCTGTTATCAAACAGCCACAAAAGCAAATGGATTTAAGTCATTTAATTACTGATGAACATATATTAGAATGTATGCATTTAGGGAAATATATGCTTGTACTTTTATTGCATTTAGACATGATGGAACAAATACATCATTAATAGTTATTTTCTTAAATATCTGATGCATGAAGTAATTGAATATTTTTGAATGATGTCTCTGTACATGGTTATAGACTTAGATAGAATTTCTTAACACTTTCCAAACCTGTCATATTAGATATTCCAGTGCATGTTTGGAAGGAGAGCAGCCTGCCATAGATTGTCATGTAAATGATTTTTGAATGAAATACCACCACTAGTAATCACTAGATAGTGAAATCTAATGGAGTTAATTCATAAAAATTACAAACTGCTTTTTTTCTGATGGCCAACATGAAGTAAGCATTCTAGAGATTATTCACTACAGTGGCACTAAAAGAGGCAGAGCATGCTTATGTTTCTCTTCAATAACCGACATGTAAGTAGAGTTTTAGAGAAATATTCATTTTTATTAGATTTCTCACGAACCAAACTAACCCTAACCCTAACCCAGAGAGATGAGTACTAATGGCTGATTGTTTTAAAGCTTACATACAATTGAAATGTATTTTTGAGAATAAAGCGATTCTGAAATTATTAGAATAACAAGCTTTTGCAAAATAGTGTTTATTATACTAAGTAAACATCAAAAACTATTTTTGTTTTCAACGCCTTCATAACACAATACACATAGAATAAGACTACTGAAACACTCATATACGTGCATGCACCTGAAAGTATGTAATTATACAAGACAGAATACTGTACCAACATGAAATGGTTAAATTCAGAATGATAAAACAATGGATTAATATTTCATGAAAAGTGTAAAATTTATTTTGCAAAGTCAGTGATGTGCCTTGTTCCCTTAGAAAAAGATGTATTTGTATACGAGCATTCTTCCAGTCTACATCGTTGAATAGTGTTTAGTTACTTACAGTTGTAAATGCCTGCATGGATTTTAAAGTTGTAATCAAAATAGTATTTGTGGCACTTTCTTTGTTTCATGGTTCAGCCTTTTGCGTCAAAATTGAAAACAGAAAGTTAATGCTATGTTTCAGTGAAGTCAGAGGAACAGATATTACACTTTGATTTTAATCTAAAGTCGCAAAAGGCTGGAATATAAAGCTAGCATGATACCAAGTTTGTCATAGTAAATGTATTCCTTGGAGTCAAAATTCATTCTATCAAGGTTTTTGTTATAGTGAGGGTTTACTGTAAATGCAAGTAAAAAGTCAAGATATTAGACACAAAAAACCTTCTTTTTTCTTACTGATATTTAAATGCTAAACTACAAAAACATTGCTTAAATGGATGAAATCTCAGAACTATGTTTCCTAATGAAGATTAGACAGAATGCAAAACAGCCTGCTATAGACTCCACTTAGAACATTATTTCAATCAATCCAAAATCTACAAAATAAATACAGACAACAGTTGGACATTCTAGGGTTCAAATACAAAAATCTAGAGTAAAAAAAAGAATCAATTTTCTCAATGCATCAAATATATCGAAAGAGTACCCTAATAAGTTCAAAATGCTCGAACAGAAATGATGATCATGATGATAAAATCATAATAAGATGTGTTATGTAATGCATACATTATACATTTTTGCTGTACATTTTATATCTATATATATATATATATATATAAATAGGAGTGATAGCAATTTTAAAATTTTGTGTCCACATTCCATGAATATTATATATCCACAACTAGCTAAAAAGATCTCTCTTTATATTCACTCAAGAATTCTTATTGTAAAACAGTCAAATATCAAAAACAAATGTGATATTTTTGTTTTGAGATATATTCATGTACATATTTTTCAAACCCTACTTTCTGCTTGTTTGGCAATTTATTTCCATTTGAAACTTTTATTCTTCTGAAATCTTGTCTGAATTTTGCCAGACAGAGTGTATTAAACTTTGTGTATGATAAAGTAAGATTTTTTCCCATGGTTATGCGATCATTAGTTAATATATCCCCATGAACTCTTTGGTTTTTGTTGGTTGTTCCTGTTTTTTGTACATCCTGTATGTTGGGGCTAGTGGTCATATTCTGACTTGCTTCCCTTGCATTGAATAATCAGTTTTGTTTTTCCGAGATGTCTTTCTTGATTATTTTTTTTAAGATGTCCTTCTTGAAGTGATTTCATATTCTAGAATAAGGAACATCAAATGAAGGTCAGAGGGTACAGAGCTGAATCAATGTGAAGAGATGAACACATAGACAATAAATATAGTCTGACCGTATCATACCATACACAAAGGCTTTATTATTCTGTTTTTCTTTTAAGTAAATTTTCAAATTTTCTCTTCCACTTTCTAAGTTCATCTCCAACTTGATTTACTAAGATTGTTTTTCCATACTCTTTTTTTGTCATTTATTGTATATCCATTCTTGCAATCTATTGAAATTGCCTAATGTACTTTGATAAAAGGAAGATATCGAATCAAACATCCAGTTGATTCTTAGTTTCTATGTGTTGATTGAGATAACTCCTAATAGGCTTAAACTCAACACTGACAAGAGTTTTTAGAATGTTTCGACCTTTTAAGAAACATTTTCCATTAACTGGAGGGAATGTTTACTTTTCCATGAGAAGGGACTTGATAAAATAGTATCGAAATATTTTTCTTGATAGATGTCACAAAAATCTAGTTGATTTTAGATATAAATGAAGGTACTATTGATATTAACTGAAAACTAGAATCCATATGTTTCTATTTTCCATTTCTCTCTCTTTCTTTCTCTCTATCTCTTTGTCTCTTTCATTCTTTCTTTTTTCCTTTTCATTGATTGATGACACTTTTTTTCTCTATCTATCATTTGAAACTTCACTTTTCAGTCATTATTTCTTATGAGCTGGACCAGTAAAAATTCTACAGGTGCTGACTTAAGTTGATTCTATTCTGTTTTTTCTCACCCTCTACCTGTATCTTCTTGTTTTCTCCCTTATTCCTTCCAATCTTCATTCCCTGTGTTTACCTAAACGTCATGTAAACATTCCTTAGTTTCATACACAAAAATTGTCTTACCCTCTCAATAAACTATCAAAGTTCATTTTCTCATCTTTCCCACCTTATTCTCTTAATAAACAACATAATATTCTTTTCTGTCCTCTCTCTCCTAACCTTCTTATGAAACTACCTAACCTTTCCTCTATATTACTACTGTAACTGTAAGTGTAATTAACTTTGAACAGTCATTTTTACTTCGCAGTTATAATTCGTTGTCTTATTTTGTATTTTAGATTAAGGTGAAACCTCAAACATAAAAATTATAGAAACAAATCCATAAATAAACTTAGTTCATTTTAGTCGTTTAAGCAGATATATTTTGTCAACTCAACCCTCGGATAGTCTTTATTTGTTCAAGACTTTACATTTTGGCTTTGATTTCTATTTACTATTTTCCAATATTTCAAGAAGATGCAGATGTTTATACTTAGTTTTATGTACTTCATGCTTAGACAGTTTTTATTACAAACTAATCCTGTAATGATAGAATATTTTATATGCAAGTTTAACAGATTCAGGAATTTAAAATGATTATATTTTTGGACTTGTTAGGAAAATTAGAAAAGAGCATTATTAAACAAAATTCTATTCTTTTAAACATGAATGTAAAAGTTTTATTTTGCATCAAGTTTCAAGGGAGGTAACTGTTATTGAGTGTACAAGACTTATTTCCATTGGATCAGTACATTTTTCAATATGCATTATCTCCTTTTGAATGTATTCGCGTAACAAAATATTAAGACTAGAATGTCTATCCAATCAGGCGGTCCAATGATCTCGTCTGTTTGTGATTGTTTACCCATGGAGAAATGAGGTATTGATAAGCTAATATTGAATGATGTTAACTTGTGCATCTATAAATCAAATACCACAAAATATGAGGAGATGGACGTTTCCTTGAACTTCTGCTACATGAATATATTCAATAGAAATATTTGTATGGTCTGCTACTACTGCACCGTACCGATTAGGTGATTTATTTCGTCATTTTTTGCTAAATGTGAATGGATGTAGACTGATGAGGTTTTGCTGTGATTTTATTTTCATTCTAAATAGCTCTAAATGTCAGAGAAAGATTTAGTAATGATTCATTTCTTAAAAATTTTCTCACAAGAAAAACTATTGAGTAATTTGTGTTAATCTTTGCTTTAAAGTGACACCAAAAGTCAGACGAAGTCTCTAAAATGGAAAATGACATTTGATAAGTTGATTCTTCCTCCATTTGAAAACTTGCTAAACAACAGTTTGTTTTTGTTGTTTTTATTTTTTTATCAATCATCCCTTTTTTTCATTATTGATTCAATGGACGTTTTTTTGCCTCTTCAAAAGGTGTTGATCTTCATTTCATTATAACAACATTGCCATTTATCAACAAAGTCTGACAGCAAGTGGGAAAATGGGCTTCAACAAATTTTTGTTGTTTAAACTATTGAGAAAATATCCTGACAGCAAGTGGTATAATTAGCTTCAACAAATTTTTGTTATTTAAACTATTGAGAAAATATCCGAATCAAGAGTAAATAATAAGAAAATAATGTGTGACATAACGGGTCGTGCAAATATTATTAAGGAACATAAAATCCACCTATTTTATTTTAAAAATTTCTCTACAGTCAAACTTGAAAAATTGTCCTATATATTATTTATTATATTTAAAAGTATTACTTTTTTCATCAATTGAATTGAATAGTAGTACAAATCAAATTTACACATCTATTCTATTCTAATAAGCCACATGAAATCGAAAAAACAAAAATCCTTATTTCGGTTTTCCAGCGTTTTCTTCTATCGTCTGTTTATTTCCATTTTCAAACTCACGCGTTGGCCATGTCACCTGACCAAGTAGCCATTCTAGTCGTGTTATTTCAATGCTTTAACCTTCTGTAACAAGTGATGAAATATTTTTCCATGTGAATTATCTCTTTTTGATCGTAGATGCACTACAAAGAATAGATTATTTAGCTTTTCTACATAAAATATAATATATTGTTAACCTTGATAGACTCAAATTTGAATGAAAATTATCATTTAACTATTGAAACTCGAGGTAAATTCTCTGCTTAAATTTGATTTCTTGTCTAATTATGTGTTGTCTTGTATTTTGAAAAATTTCTAACTGAAGAATAATGATATAGTGACATTTGTTTTCAATTCAATAAATACAATTTAATATTGTGGTATTTCATTGTCAAATTATTTCACAAAGGTAAGGGTAAAGGTTAGGGTTAGGGTTACAGGTTAGGGTCAGGGTCAAGGTCAGCTTTAGGGTCAGGGTGAGCATTAAAGTTAGGGTTAGGGGTTAAGGGTCAGGAGTTAAGGGTTACAGTTAGGTTCAGGGTTCTGTTCAGCAATTAAAGTTAAGGTTCAGGGTTAGGGGCTAGGACTAGGGGTTAGGGTTAAAAAGGGGGTTAGGGTTAAGGGATTAAGGTTCAGGGATCAGGGGTTAGGGTTAGGGTTAGCTTTATGTGTACCTTACTTCTAGCGTTTAGCCCTCTGTCCCAGTCTTTCATCAACTGCCAGCACCTACCTACCTACCTACCTACCTACCTCCCTACCTACCTAGCCGTCTCTGCAAGCACACGGATGTCCACACACCGTAGCACTTCACGCTGCTTCCATAACGATAGCAGCAACAACAACAGGGAATCCTGTCTCGGGCTTTCCAGTCACTGGTGTAGTCGTCGTTTTCGAATGTTATCGTAACTGGTAAACAGCCGGCAACAGCAGGAATTAACGTATGAGACGGTAAGGAAGAGACGGGCAAGGACCGTAACTCTTCCTCACCTTCGTCCGCTTACCTCCCTTCTGTTTGTTTACCTTTCGATACGGCCTAACATCGTAAGCGTGTCGCTCTTTCAATGGAACGAGACAGTCTTTTCTACTTCTTCTTCCGTAGAAAAAATGGTAGCAGCCGCCTAAGCAGCGGATCTTAAGACAGAGGACAAGTTTCTTAGTGAGCCTCTAGGCTACAATGGTAGGCAGCAGCGAGCTACAGGGCTGAACATTACGATAGGAGCGCTTTCTACTACCTGGCGTCGTCTGCACGCTACGAAAGCCGGTCTCCGAAGAGAGTCGAGAGGAAAGGAGTCGCAATTAGGGAGGGGGAGAGAGATAGATAGTGATATACAGAGAGTGATCAAACCGATCATTTCTATCGTCTGTTTTCTTCAATTTTCATTTCACGCCCGCTGGTCATGTCCACTGACCACCTATCCATTCTTATCGTGTTATTTCTATGCTTCAACCTTCTGTAACAAGTGATGAAATATTTTTCCATATACATTATCTCTTTTTGAACGTAGACACACAACAAAGTATATATTATTTAGCTTTCCTACATAAAATATCAAACATCGTTAAACTTGATAGACTGAAATTCGATTGAAAATTATTATTCAACTATTGAAACTGAAGGTAAGTTCTCTGCTTAAATTTGATTTTGTGTCGAATCTTTTTAATTTCTAATTCAGCAGATATGGAATAGTGAGATTTATTTTTAATTCAATAAATACAATTTAATGTTATGGTATTGGATTGTTGAATAATTTCTGGCATCTTTAGAATTCTTCTACGCTTTGGAATCAGAATTTAAGATGTACAACTTCTTATGAGGAAAGAAAATACATAAATTC
The DNA here is from genome assembly GCA_963457665.1 of Thysanoteuthis rhombus. Classification (NCBI taxonomy): domain Eukaryota; kingdom Metazoa; phylum Mollusca; class Cephalopoda; order Oegopsida; family Thysanoteuthidae; genus Thysanoteuthis; species Thysanoteuthis major. The sequence continues at coordinate 174,326 of CAUOPZ010000510.1, forward strand.
TTCGTATGGTATTCTTGATTATTGAAATAGAGTTTTTCTCTTTCTCTTTTAAAAAATCTCTGATATCAGCTAAATACAATCTTTTAATATATGATATTTTAATAAATGGGTCCTAATCAATCTAATCACTTTCAGTCTACACTCTTATCTTACATATCTGTAATCATTATTGCAATAAAAATTGATTGAGCAATCTATAAAAAATGCAAAATAAAAATTGAAGAATTGATGTTTTTGACTAAATTTTTCTTTGAATTATAAAAATATTTTAGATCATTTATTTCCTTTGAGCAGGAAATTTTTTTAGTTTTAGTTTTTTGATATAAAAATTTTAATAGACCCCTCATAGTTTATAGAAAATTTTTCTCAAATTTATTGAACTATTATTGTATATATATATATATATATATATATATATATATATATATATATATATATATATATATATATATATATATATATATATATATATATAGTATATATATATATATATATATATATATATATATATATATATATATATATATATATATATATTCATATATATATATATATATATATATATATATAATAATAGTTCAATATATTTGAGGGAAAATTTTCAGTTAGCTTTGAGGGGCTTATTAAAATAAGTATTCCAAAAAACTAAAACTAAAAAATTTTGCTTTCCTTTTTCACTTTTCACAATTAAATCTATCTGTACTTTTAAAGTACAAATGAATTGTTTTCGATTGTGCAGGAAAATCAATTAAAAACTTTATATTTCAATATTTCAAACAGATGACTATCTGAATCACCTAGTCTTTTGTAAATATATATACATACATTTGAAATAAAAATTTAGTTTTTTTTAATATCAGTTGTTGTACTTAATTGCAATGAATCGATAATAAGTCCAATTTTTCATCATATCACGCGTGAAAATGTTTCATAGTATATTGGTACTAAATTCTCACATCTTGTTCCATGAATGCAATGTCGTACTAAGACTTGATTCAATTATCATTCAATTAATTTTAATCAGATAGATAGATATTTTCAAGATGCAATTTTGTGTTCTATACATCATAATTACAAATCAATTTTTTTTTTTTTGAGAAAGAATGACTATTAATTATGTATTGGACCATCGTTTGTTAAATGTTAGTTATTTGCCTCTGTTTATTTTTAATCAATTGAAGTAAACAATACTTGGCAAGGTTTAACATCTGAGTTGTCAAAAAAGGATTTATTGATAACAACTGATTTCCACACACTACTGGATTACAAGAAGTAAACATTTCTACTTTTTAGTTCTTGATTTTTTTCTTAAAGTTGATTTTGTGCCAAACTCAAGCTTGATTTAACTTTTTTTATTATATTTTTTGTACAAACATCTTTTGTAATGTTAAAAGATTAAAAACATCCCAACCTCAAATTTTGATAGCCTCGAGCAGTTCTGAGAAGAGAGACATCAATCAAAGAAATCTAAAGTAAATTCTCAATTTTATTATTTCTCGGCTATTTTGATACAATATAAACAGTAGTTCATATATTTCAGAATGAATAACTAAGAAATGTCTGTAATATTTCACAGATGAATAATAATCTCATAAATATGTGATCAAATGAATAAATTACAGTTTATATTATCATAGTTCAAATTTCTTTATAATCTTGTAAATATTTAGATAAATAAATTATAATATTACAGTACATATTGTTGCGGTACACATATTTCATTAATCTCTTGCAAATAATTGAATGGATATATTATGATCTAACAATTCACATATTTTTGTCTATTCATTTTATTGAAATTCTAGAAACTCTTTTCCAAATGAAAATGATGAAGTACGAAGAAAGGAATATGAGCTTATTTTCAAAACAATCCAGTGCTTTGTGAAAATCAGTCCTAATCTAGCAATCCATTTTTGACAGCCCAAAGGTTAAACTTTGCCCAATTGCTTTAAGCACCAAGTTTAGCAAAGCTTGATTTGCACTCTCACCTCCTAAAACTGAGGCTTGGCTCTTTCTTCTGCAAGTCCAAAGTGGTTTGTTTCAATTCAGCTTTTCATGAATAAAATTGTATCCAGATCCTCATAAACGTGGGGATTATTTTATTCAATATCTGAAGTACATTTCTTATTTCAAAAAATTGTGTCAAATTAATTTCATTAACAATTCCTCCATCTATTTTGAGCAAAATCATGCACATATCAAGACAATGATGAGGATGCAAATATTTTTTATTTAAAATATGGGTGGATATCTTTTAAATTTATGAAAAATATTTAAGTCTGAGAGTTACCTATGCATTTATTTATTTAAGTACTTGATGATTTATAACTTACTAATGTAAAATAGTAGGTCAGTGACTCTAGAACTTTGGTACCAAATGAATGTTTTCATTTCAATCCCTAGTACCAAGATAGTATTACTGATTGATTATAACCAATAAAAATAATGCATAAAATAATAAAATACATAAGCAAATTGAGCGTATTGCTTATGTTTTAAATATCAAAGTATCGTTTATAAAAGATAGCTTCCATTAGGCATATTTTGAATTGAAATTCTGATAACATAATCAAAGTTTAGCACAAAAAAAGTTGATATGGTTAAATTACTGATATCCACCATTCATATCAATTGCTTTATGCTTTTACTGACCATGCACTAATTTATCCACTATTATTAAACAGCCACAAGAGCCAATGGATTTAACTTGTGCAATTACTGATGAACATATATTAGAATGTATGCATTTAGGGAAATATATGCTTGTACTTTTATTGCATTTACACATGATTGAACAGATACATCATTAATAGTTATTTTCTTAAATGTCCGACATATGAAGTAATTGTATATTTTTGAATGATGTCTCTGTACATGGTTATAGACCTAAATAGAATTTCTTAACACTTTCCAAACCTGTCATATTAGATATTCCAGTGCATGTTTGAAAGGAGAGCAGCCTGCCATAGATTGTCATGTAAATGATTTTTGAATGAAATACCACCACTAGTAATCACTAGATAGTGAAATCTAATGGAGTTAATTCATAAAAATTACAAACTGCTTTTTTTCTGATGGCCAACATGAAGTAAGCATTCTAGAGATTATTCACTACAGTGGCACTAAAAGAGGCAGAGCATACTTATGTTTCTCTTCAATAACCGACATGTAATTAGAGTTGTAGAGAAGTATTCATTTTTATTAGATTTCTCAAGAACCGCTGATCCAAACTACTTCTAACTAAAGGATACCTTGTGTGCTTACTAATATATCTGATGAATATCAACTTCATACAATGGTCAGCTGTTGAATAATTGCAGTGCATAGACGCACAGAGAGATGTGTAGTAATTGTTTATTATTTCAAAGCTTACATATAAATGAAATGTATTTTTGAGAATAAAGCGATTCTGAAATTATCAGAATAAGAAGGCTTTGCAAAATAATATTTATTATACTAAGTAAACATCAAAAACTTTTTTGTTTCCAACGCCTTCATAACACAACACACATAAAATAAGACTACTGAAATGCTCATATACATGCATGCACCTGAAAATATGTAATAATACATGATAGAATACTATACCGACATGAAATGGTTAAATTCAGAATGATAAAACAATGGAATAATATTTCATGAAAAGTGTAAAATTTATTTCACAAAATCAGTGATGTGCCTTGTTTCCTTAAAAAAAAAGGTGCATTTGTAAACATGAATTCTTTCAGTCTATGTAGTTGAATAGTGTTCAGAAAATTACCGTTGTAAATGCATGCATGGATTTCAAAGTTGTATTCAAAATAGTAGAGCACTGAATATTGAATATTAGCATGCCATTCAAAATCATTTTGTTAATGTTACTTACTAAGTCAGTTGAGGTCGAAGTGATAATAATATAAAAAGTTACAAAGAATCGATAATGAAATTATTCAATGAATAGAGACATGAATTTTTAATTTTGCTCTCATGTCTTTATCCTCAATTCTTTTCTTAAAACATTCTTTGATAGATCATTCAATTGGATTTTCTTCCCTTTTTTTTACCTTATCTTATTCGAGATCATTTCATTGCTTTCACTTTTCTACCTTTTTTTCCTCATGTGCATTTCTTAGCATAAAATAGGAAATTCTGACTTTCTTTTCTTTATTTTTTTTCTATCATTTAGTATATTTGATATGATTATATGATGATTTATGATTCTATCATGAAATTAACATCTTGCATTTGAAAAAAAACACTGCCGTAAAACTGATTGTCATCTTCTTTATTTGTATTATCCAGGGAGAAGCTGAAAGAAATCTGAAAAAATTGAACTACCAACAGATAAACACAAAAACTATTTATATCGTAACAGTAATAAGGTTTGTATGTACATACATAACAAGATAATTGGGGAAAAGTGTGTGAATAATTGTGCATTGAATGAGCCGAATAGACTGAGAATAAACGAGATGAGAACTTGATGTGGAAGTGGTTATTTAGGCCTTTGCATTACCAGCGACTGTTTAGCTCAGTGGTAAGAGCATCAAAATATAATTCTATGGACTATACAAGCTAAAATAGTATTGTATTTGTTGACATGTTAGATATTCCTTATCAAAGCAGGAATAGTAAGAAAAAAATGCAATTTCCTGAATTATTCTCATTTGTCACCAATTTTTTTTCCACTCATCCTCAAGTTCTTGTATTTTTTATTTTATAAATAAACTTTACAGGAGTGATAATATTTTTTTCCAATTTAGTAGAAAAAACTTCAATTTTATAACTTATGTACTCATCATTTCATTCCAATTATCCAGACTGTATTTATAATCTTATCATTTACACATTTTATCGAATTATAAGCTTTTTTCCACCAATATACGATTATTTTTCATCAATAATGGAAATATTCACATGTTTGATTCTCATTTCAAATGATGAACAAGCCTTAAACATTTTATATTTTAATTTTATTCATCATTTTTGTTGATTTAAATTAATTTTTACATTTCAGAATAAAGAGTTTGATTTACTCCCAATTGGCTGCCTAGCAAGAGAAAGTGCCAACTTCAGATGTGAAGATCATGAAGGAGTCCTGTCAAGAGAATTAGTCATGGGTAAGTGAAAAACTTATAAAGTCTCTTTGGTATTTGATGAAAATGATTGGATGGTTTATGCATCTTCACCAAATGTCCATCTTATGTGTGTAATTTTTCTACATAATTTCATGAAATATGACAATTTGCATAAGTTATAACTATTGAAATTAAAGGTAAGTTCTCTGCTTAAAATTGATTTTGTATCCAATATTTTTAATTTCTAATTCAGGAGATATGAAATAGTGAGATTTATTTTTAATTCAATAAATACAATTTAATGTTATGGTATTGGATAGTTAAATAATTTCTGGCATCTTTAGAATTCTTCTACGCTTTGGAATCAGAATTTAAGATGTACAACTTCTTACGAGGAAAGAAAATACATAAATTCTTTGTATGGTATTTTTGATTATTGGAATAGAGTTTTTCTCTTTCACTTTTGAAAACGCTTAGTTGATATCAACAAAATAAAATCTTAATCAACCAATTCTATCCAAAAAAAAATTTTCCACAGTCTAACCTGAAAACAATTGCCCTATGTATTACTGATCATACCTAGAAGTATTACTCATTCATCAATTGAATTGAATAATAGTACAAATTAAATTTACACATCATTCTATTCTAATAATCTACACAAAATCGACGAAACAAAAAGTCTTATTTTGGTTTTCCAGCATTTTGTTCTATCGTCTGTTTACTTCTATTTCCAATTCCCGCGCGTTGGCCATGTCATGTGACCAAGTAGCCATTTTAGTCGTGTTATTTCTATGGGTAAACTTTCTGTTACACATGATGAAACATTTTTCCATGTGCATTATCTCCCTTTGTACATAAACATAAAAAAAGTATGGATTATTTAGCTTCCCTACATGAAATATAATATATGGTTACCCTTGATAGTGTGAAATTTGATTGAAAATATTATTCAACTTTTGAAACTCAAGGTAAGTTTTTTGCTTTAATATGATTTTGTGTCCGATATTCTTTAATTTCTAATTGATTACTTATTAAATATTGACATTTATTTTCAAATCTATGAATACTATCTAATATTATGGTATTGGATAGTTAAATAATTTCTGAAATCTTTAGAAATCTTCCTATCTTTGGAATCAGAACCTAAAATATAGAACTTGTTATGAGGAAGGAAAATACATAAATTCTTTGTATGGTATTCTTGATTATTGAAATAGAGTTTTTCTCTTTCACTTTTGAAAACGCTTTGTTGATATCAGCGAAAAACAATCTTAATCGACCAATTTTATTGAAAGAAATTTCCCACAGTCAAACTTTGAAAAATTGTCCTATATATTACATATCATGCCTAAAAGTATGACATTTTTCATTACTTGAATGAAATATCAGGACAAATCCAATCTACACATCTATTCTATTCTAATAAGCCACATGAAATCGAAAAAACAAAAATCCATATTTCGGTTTTCCAGCATTTTCTTCTATCGTCTGTTTATTTCCATTTTCAATCCCCACACGTTGGCCATGTCACCTGACCAAGTAGCCATTTTAGTCGTGTTATTTCCATGGTTTAACTTTCTGTAACAAGTGATGAAATATTTTTCCATGTGCATTATCTTCCTTTGAACGTAGACACATAACAAAGTATATATTATTTAGCTTTCCTACATAAAATATAATATATTGTTAACCTTGATAGACTCAAATTTGATTGAAAATGATCAGTCAACTATTGAAACTCAAGGCAAGTTCTCTGCTTAAATTTGATTTTGTGTCCAATTTCTTTAATTTCTAAATGAGGAGATATGAAATAGTGAGATTTACTTTTAATTCAATAAATACAATTTAATATTATGGTATTGGATTGTTAAATAATTTCTGAAATCTTTAGAATTCCTCTACGCTTTGGAATCAGAACTTGAGATGTACAACTTCTTACGAGGAAAGAAAATACATAAATTCTTTGTATGGTATTTTTGATTATTGAAATAGAGTTTTTCTCTTTCTCTTTTAAAAAAATTCTGTGTTGATGTTAGCTAAATACAATCTTTCAATACATGTTATTTGAATAAATGGGTCTTAATCAATCTAATCACTCTCAGTCTACACTCTTAACTTTAAGAAATTAATTTTGAATAGTTGTATCTTAATAATTACAAAGAGAAAGTAGTTTTGAAGTGCTTACTCCACAATTATCAATATCATATGTACATTGATGTTCTAAGTTCATCTAAGGAGAATTCATCTTTTAACTACTGCAATGACTTTCATTTTGTTCCCTTAAATTTACCATTGTAGATTTTTTTCCTTATTGAAACTTGCATGAATTTCATTTTTTCCATATGTGTCAGTTAAAGTGAAAATTCTCTATATTTAATGTGGGGAATAGTTGGTAAGAAAAAAATCTAAAATTACAAATAACTTCCTGGTGGTTTCTCTTTCAGAAATCAAAGTATCAACATGGAGAAAATGTTCTATAGATTTATACTGTTTCTATATCTCCAAAGTTTTTGAATATTAGTCCTTTAGATAGAAATGGGTTAAAAAATGTTTGAAAAGTGAATTCATTTAGAAATATTTGGATGTCAAAATATTAAGCAGGTGAAAAATGTGGTTACATTATCAACAAATTTATTCTATAGGAGTTGTTTGTCAAGTTCAAAGTTTCAAAATGATTTATGCTTTGCAGATATTCGAGATATTTGAAGATAATTTGACTGTATGCATAAGATGAGGTCAAATAAGCGTAAAAGAGCCAGGTAAATCAGATTGCTCAATTATAAGTCAAGACCAAAACCATGATAAAGGCATTTGATAATTTTTCCTCAGCAAGAAAAACAAAACAAACCCACAACTTTGTTCCACACTTGTATTGAACACTGATTAAATATTAATAAATGATAACTAGTAAATATGATTTTTATTTGTTCAGAAAGTATCAAAGAGAAATGACAAATCAATATAGAAACATTTCACTCAAATCCATAGAAGTCTTCTTCATCAGATTTGCCAAACAACTACTGAGCTTCTTTATCTGGTTCCCTTATTGGCTTTTCTTTATGACTGACTTCACTATAAATTGAGGTGTTGATTTTAGGCTACCTTTTAGGTAGAGAAAATCTACAGTAACCACTAAAATACGTGGAAAGTTCATCCATCAAAATGTACACAGGTAAAATTGTAGCAATTGTTTATTTTCTGTATTGCAAACACATCTACTGAATATTGTATACATTTGATGAGAAATATCAGTCAGAGAATAATTTTCAGGTTTTACTTGGAACGGATATATTAACAGCTTATGGGCAGTAAGTATCATGAATTTTGTACCATTCAAAAGATGACAGAAATTTTTGATAGAGAGATAGATGGCTAAGCATCCATGATCATAAAAGAAGTCATTTTTTCTTAGGAAGAGCAGCTTCAAAAAGAAAAAAGAAATAGATGTAACTTTATCATTTAATACTTGTTGTTAAACAGCACTTACAGTATCATTTGAAGTGTCTGATAAGAAGATAAGATGAGATGATCGATCATTACTGATATAGTTGAGTTTATTGAAAGCTGCAACTTTTTGCTCTTTTTGCAGCTGTGAATGAAAATACTTTTTCTAAGGATGCTCTTTGAAGATCTTCAGGAAGAAAAATGTTTGCATGTCTGTTAAATGTGCTACTTTTGCAAAACATTTTGGAATAAGATATCCTTATAGAATCTATTCACATTGGAAGGTCAACAGTTTGTAGATTTGTAATGATTCTATAGAGTTTTAGTTGAAGAGTGGGCGCCTACTGTGTTTGTGGTCCCACATGGACGTCAGTGGAAGAGTTGAAAGAGGAAGGGACATGTGTAGAGAACATGTGCACCAAGTACAAGTGCAGATGCAGATATTAGACAGAGTAAAAAGAACACAACTAAGTATGTAAATGGGAAAATGAAAGTTAGATTTTATTCATAACATTCATGACAAAGAATATAAATGAAATTCATGTAATAAAAGAATCAATGTGATTGATCATGTAAAGAGAAGAGAAGAAAAGAGGCCCGTTAGGTCTAGGTCAGTCCTATTGGTAAAAATGAAATATAGGAAAGGATAAGGATCTAGGGGATACAAGGCATAGCAGGTCTAATGTTGTTTAGTGTATCTATCGAATTGAGCTTGATGAGTCGTACCCTTTCTGATTAGTGGTATTCTTTGCATGGTCGCTAAAAAAAAGTAGTTGCAGTATTTACATTTAGGAGGTATAGAGTTCTTGCAAATTCTCATATCAAGGAAGATATGGGACAAGACGATATATATGTAGTCATGGTCAAAGAATAGAAACTATGCCAGCAGGGAGTTTAGAGAAATGGGAAAGTACATGTTAACCAGCTAGAAATGCTAAGGCAACAAAGGCGTTTGACCACATGTTCATAGCTTTTATAGGGAGTCATCATAGTAAGTGACGTTATTGTTATAAGGCTAAGAGAAGGGTTTCATATCAAATTCTTAAGTAAAATATAGTGGTCGCCACATCTGTAATGATTGATAACACCAATGAATCTGTATTGTTTTCTTAGAGATGTCTGAAAGAGAATATTCATGATAGCTTCAATTTTGAAAGGTGAAGGATTTATGCTTGTTTAATCAATCCAGTGTTCTATAGAATGCGGGTAAAAAAAATTTTAACAAATATATTAAATACAGGAAGAAATGACTCCATTGAATTCAGCACATCAAATTATTTCACAAACAAACAAAAATTAAAAATGCACAAATGGCTTTTAAAACCCTGTTCAGACATTGTTAAATACGGGAAAATAAATGATTTTATTGAATTTAGCACATCAAATTATGTCACAGACAAGCGAAAACTTAAAATGCACAAATAACTTGTAAAACCCAGTCATAGTGTCCTTTTGCAACGTGTACATCAAATACGAGAAAACTGTTGATTTCATTGAATTCAGCACATCATGTTATGTCAGAAATGAGCAAAATTCAAAATGCACGAATGACTTTTAGAACCCTCTTCCAGCCATGTTCTGCTTTTGCAATAAATACATTATATACAGGGAAACAATGATTCCATTGAATTCAGCACATCAAATTATGTGAGAAAGAAGCAAAAATACACAATGCTCAAATAACTTTTAAAACCCTCTTTCAACCATGCAGTGATTTTGCAATAAATACTTTGAATACAGGAAAACGTATGATTTCTTTGAATTCAGCACATGAAATTACACCAGAAACAATCAAGAACTCAAAATGCAACAGTGAGTTTTAAAACCCTCTTCTAGCTATGCTCTCCTTTTGCAACAAATACATTAAATACAGGAAAACAAATCATTTTTTTAAAATTCAGCACATCAAATTATGTCAGAAAAGAGCAAAAAAACAAAATGGACTTTTAAACCCCTCTTCTGAGCATGCTGTGCTTTGCATTAAATTCATTAAATCCCAAAGAAAAATGATTTCATATAATTCAGCACATCAAATTTTTTCACAAACAAACAAATACTCAAAAGGCACAAATGACTTTTAAAACCCTGTGCCAGCCAGACTCTGCTTTTGCAAGAAATACATTAAATACAGGAAAACAGATGATTTCTTTGAATTCAGCATATCAAATTATAAACACTGGGTATCAGTATGTATGGCGAACTTCCAAGTTGTGGACGATGTATTTGGTATTGCATGTGAACAATTTTGGGGCCATTCTATGATGCTGGAAATCTCGTGACAGACAGACAGACTATTTGAGACACAGAAAACACATAGGTTTTGGTCCTTGTGAGCTTCCTGAAATAATGAGAATTAGAGGACAGATCATCAAGACTTGTGCAGTAATGGGGTTGCCATTTAATTCATGGGGGATTGAGGAATATACTCGCTTCAAGCTAGTGATGAGAACATGGTTGTGTAGCAGGTGTGTATGTGGAATGCCTCAATATCGGTGAACAAAAATGGGCAATGTTTAGTACAGGAATTGTTAATGGTAGAAAAAAAAGATCGATTCGGGATCAGCTGGGGGGTCAGAAAAATGATACTAATCGTAGAGGGGAGGAAAGAAAGAGAGTGGAAGCGGCTTGATGCGCCGGAGTAAAAGAGCAATTGATCATGTTTGTTCAGGTATTTTTCAAGGAAACATCATTTGAAGCAATGTTTTAGATATCTGGCTGAAGAAAGAGTTTTGTTTTAAATTCTTTACTAAATGTATTGGGGGTGCCATTAAACTATTCGTCTAACATGTCTTATTTCCATGACAATACATTCAAAATGTGTGATATCACAAATATAATGCTCAAATTTTCTAAAAGTCTTGAAAAATTTTTATGGTGGTATTCTTCAAAGTTTGCAAAGTAAGATATTCCATTGTATTTTGATTTTTAGAAGATTTTAGACACTTTTATAAAAGCATTTTAAGAAAAACATATATCCATTAAACTATCCTTTAATGTAAATGTAATTTACTAATTTTTAGTTTTCTAAATCCTTTATTTGATACTTTAATGAGCTTTTTTATAGCTATTGAATTGCTTTCTGTTGTGTATATTATATTTTTCTTATGTACAAAATAAGTCCTAAAAATTTTCATAAATATATCACTAGACACTGTCTAAAAATGCTTTTGTTTGTTTTTTCAAAAAAGTGCTCTTTTAGATCTCCATTTTGGGCCAACAATGCCCAACTCTTGAGCTGATATATATGATCTATTTCTTTAGATAATTTTTTAGATAATTAGTTCTGGTATATGTGTGGGATGTGGTGACAAGTTAACAATATACATTTGGAATAATTTTGATGTTTTCTAAAGATCAAAAGTAAAAATTTGCTGAATAGGACCATCAACATCTTTTACAGTATAATGACGGAGATATTTTAAAAGCTAATCCAGAATTAATCTCAGAACTGTGTTTATCTAAAAACAAATCTATTGTAAAACTACTTAATGAGCAAGATTTATAACAAGACATTGTATAAAGCTGGTAAATAAAGATAGCTACAGCTCTGTACAAGAATCTTTTTAAAATGAAATGGGATGTCATATAAATAAATCCACATCCAAAAGTTATTCTTCAAACTTTGTCCTTTCTCCAAATAAGTGTGAATGTTTCTCTTATTCTCTACAGCATGAGTGGTGGAGATTTGTTTGATCATAATAGAATATATATATGTACGTGTATGTGTTTCTGCATGCATATGATACATAAATGCATGTGTGTGTGTGTGTATGTGTGTGTGTGTGTGTGTGTGTGTGTGTGTGTGTGTGTGTGTGTGTGTGTGTGTGTGCAACAATTGGATATAAGATAATAAAAATTCAATGTATGTTGTCTAGGCCAAATGATACATTGATTATGTAATATTGGGAGGTCATTTCAAATACAATTTCAGTATGATATAATGCAATTTATAATCATTCTGTCAGATCATACAACCATCTCCTAACACACACACACACATATATATATATATATATATATATATATATATATACATATATATGTATATATATATATATATATATAAATACATATATATATATATATATATATATATATATGTATATATACATATATATATATATATATATATATATATATATATATATATATATATATATATATATATATATATATATATATATGTATATATATATACAATAATAGTTCAATGAATAAGAGGCTTCAATATTCTGTTTCTCTTCCACTCTCTAACTTCATCTCCAACTTGATTTACTAAGATTGTTTTCCCATACTCTTTTTTTGTCATTTATCGTATATCCATTCTTGCAATCTATTGAAATTGCCTAATGTACTTTGATAAAAGGAAGATATCGAATCAAACATCCAGTTGATTCTTAGTTTCTATGTGTTGATTGAAATAACTCCTAATAGGCTTAAACTCAACACTGACAAGAGTTTTAAAGATATTTGGACTTTTTAAGAAATATTTTCCCTTTAACTGGAGGGGATGTTTACTTGTCCATGAGAAGGGACTTGATAAAATAGTATCGAAATATTTTTCTTGATAGATGTCACAAAAATCTAGTTGATTCTTGATATGAATGGAGGCACTACTGATATTAACTGAAAACTAGAATCCATATGTTTCTATTTTCCATTTCTCTCTCTTTCTTTCTCTCTATCTCTTTGTGTCTTTCATTCTTTCTTTTTTCCTTTTCATTGATTGATGACACTTTTTTTCTCTATCTATCATTTGAAACTTCACTTTTCAGTCATTATTTCTTATGAGCTGGACCAGTAAAAATTCTACAGGTGCTGACTTAAGTTGATTCTATTCTGTTTTTTCTCACCCTCTACCTGTATCTTCTTGTTTTCTCCCTTATCCCTTCCAATCTTCATTCCCTGTGTTTACCTAAACGTCATATAAACATTCATTAGTTTCATACACAAAAATTATCTTACCCTCTCAATAAACTACCAAAGTTCATTTTCTCATCTTTCTCACCTTATTCTCTTAATAAACAACATAATATTCTTTTCTGTCCTCTCTCTCCTAACCTTCTTATGAAACTACCTAACCTTTCCTCTATATTACTACTGTAAGTGTAATTAACTTTGAACAGTCATTTTTACTTCGCAGTTATAATTCGTTGTCTTATTTTGTATTTTAGATTAAGGTGAAACCTCAAACATAAAAATTATAGAAACAAATCCATAAATAAACTTAGTTCATTTTAGTCGTTTAAGCAGATATATTTTGTCAACTCAACCCTCGGATAGTCTTTATTTGTTCAAGACTTTACATTTTGGCTTTGATTTCTATTTACTATTTTCCAATATTTCAAGAAGATGCAGATGTTTATACTTATTTATATGTACTTCATGCTTAGACAGTTTTTATCTCAAACTAATCCTGAAATGATAGAATATTTTATATGCCAGTTTAACAGATTCAGGAATTGAAATTGATTATATTTTTGGACTTATTAAGAAAATTAGAAAAGAGCATTATTAAACAAAATTCTAAATTTTTAAACATGAATATAAAAGTTTCATTCCGCATCAAGTTTCAAGGGAGGTAACTGTAATTGAGTGTACAAGAGTTATTTCCATTGTATCAGTATATTTTTTTCAATATGCATTATCTCCTTTTGAATGTATTCGTGTAACAAAATATTAAGACTAGAATGTCTATCCAATCAGGCGGTCTATTGATTTCGTCGGTTTGTGATTGTTTACCCATGGAGAAATGAGGTATCGATAAGCTAATATTGAATGTTGTTAACTTGTGCATCTATAAATCAAATAGCACAAAATATGAGGAGATGGACGTTTCCTTGAACTTCTGCTACATGAATATATTCAATAGAAATATTTGTATGGTCTGCTACTACTGTTCCGTACTGATTGAGTGATTTATTTCGTCATTTTTTGCTAAATGTGAATGGATGCAGACTGATGAGGTTTTGTTGTGATTTTATTTTCATTCTGAATAGCTCTAAATGTCAGAGAAAGAGTTCGAATGATTCATTTCTTAAAAATTTTCTCACAACAAAAACTATCAAGTAATTTGTGTTAATCTTTGCTTTAAAGTGACACCAAAAGTCAGACGAAGTCTCTAAAATGGAAAATGACATTTGATTCTTTCTCTGTTTGAAAACTTGCTAAACAACAGTTTGTTTTTGTTGTTCTTATTTTTTCATCAATCATCCCTTTTTTTTTCATTATTGATTCAATGGACGTTTTTTTGCCTCTACAAAAGGTGTTGATCTTTATTTCATTATAACAACATTGCCATTTATCAACAAAGTCTGACAGCAAGGGGTATAATGGGCTTCAACAAATTTTTGTTGTTTAAACTATTGAGAAAATATCCGGAAAAAGAGTAAATAATAAGAAAATATTATGACATAACGGGTCGTGCAAATCTTATCAATGAACGTAAAATCCACCAATTTCATTTTTAAAAAATTCTCCACTATCAAACTTGAAAAATTGTCCTATATATTATTTATTATATTTAAAAGTATAACTTTTTCATCGATTGAATTGAATAGTAGTACAAATCAAATTTACACATCTATTCTATTCTAATAAGCCACATGAAATCGAAAAAACAAAAATCCATATTTCGGTTTTCCAGCATTTTCTTCTATCGTCTGTTTATTTCCATTTTCAATCCCCACGCGTTGGCCATGTCACCTGACCAAGTAGCCATTCTAGTCGTGTTATTTCAATGCTTTAACCTTCTGTAACAAGTGATGAAATATTTTTCCATATACATTATCTCTTTTTGAACGTAGATGCACTACAAAGAATAGATTATTTAGCTTTCCTACATAAAATATAATACATCATTAAACTTGATAGACTGAAATTCGATTTAAAATTATTATTCAACTATTGAAACTGAAGGTAAGTTCTCTGCTTAAATTTGATTTTGTGTCCAATATTTTAAATTTCTAACTGAGGAGTTATGGAATAATGAGATTTATTTTCAATTCAATAAATGCAATTTAATGTTATGGTATTGGATAGTTAAATAATTTCTTAAATCTTTAGAATTCTCCTTACAATTAATTTTGAATATTTGTATCTTAATAATTACAAAGAGAAAGTAGTTTTGAGGTGCTTACTCCACAATTATCAATATCATATGTACATTGATGTTCTTAGTTCATCTAAGGAGAATTCATCTTTTAACTACTGCAATGACTTTCATTTTGTTCCCTTAAATTTACCATTGCAGATTTTTTTCCTTATTGAAATTTGCATGAATTTCATTTTTTTCGTAAGTGTCTGTTATAGTGGAATTTCTCTATATTTACCATAGGGAATAGTTTGTGAGAAAAAGAATCTAAAATTACAAATAACTTCCTGGTGGTTTCTCTTTCAGGAATCAAAGTATCGACAGGAAGCAAATGTTCTATAAATTTATACTGTTTCTGTATCTGCAATGTTTTTGAATATTAGTCTTGAAAGAGCAATTGATCATGTTTGTTCAGGTATTTTTCAGGGAGACATCATTTGAAGCAATGTTTTAGATATCTGGCTGAAGAAAGAGTTTTGTTTTAAATTCTTTACTAAATGTATTGGGGGTGCCATTAAACTATTCATCTAACTGTATATGTTGCAACAAATTCTTATGTCTTATTTCCATGACAATACATTCAAAATGTGCGATATCACAAATATAATGCTCAAATTTTCTAAAAGTCTTGAAAAATTTTTATGGTGGTATTCTTCAAAGTTTACAAAGTAAGATATTCCATTGTATTTTGATTTTTAGAAGATTTTAGACACTTTTATGAAAGCATTTTAAGAGAAACATATATCCATTAAAGTATCTTTTAATGTAATTCTAATTTACTAATTTTTAGTTTTATAAATCCTTGATTTGATACTTTAATGAGCTTTCTGAGTTCAAATTACTTTCTTTGGTTTTTACGAAATTACACTCAATTCTCCGTTTTTATAATTTTTCTTAAGAATCATTCATTCCCTTCCTCACTTAACTTATAGCTATTGAATTGTTTTCTGTTGTGTATATTATATTTTTCTTATGTACAAAATAAGTCCTAAAAATTTTCATAAATATATCACTAGACACTGTCTAAAAATGCTTTTGTTTGTTTTTTCAAAAAAGTGCTCTTTTAGATCTCCATTTTGGGCCAACAATGCCCAACTCTTGAGCTGATATATATGATCTATTTCTTTAGATAATTTTTTAGATAATTAGTTCTGGTATATGTGTGGGATGTGGTGACAAGTTAACAATATACATTTGGAATAATTTTGATGTTTTCTAAAGATCAAAAGTAAAAATTTGCTGAATAGGACCATCAACATCTTTTACAGTATAATGACGGAGATATTTTAAAAGCTAATCCAGAATTAATCTCAGAACTGTGTTTATCTAAAAACAAATCTATTGTAAAACTACTTAATGAGTAAGATTTATAACAAGACATTGTATAAAGCTGGTAAATAAAGATAGCTACAGCTTTGTACAAGAATCCTTTTACAATGAAATGGGATGTCATATAAATAAATCCACATCCAAAAGTTATTCTTCAAACTTTGTCCTTTCTCCAAATAAGTGTGAATGTTTTTTCTATTCTCTACAGCATGAGTGGTGGTGGAGATTTGTTTGATCATAATAGAATATATATATGTGCGTGTATGTGTTTCTGCATGCATATGATACATAAATGCATGTGTGTGTGTATGTGTGTGTGTGTGTGTGTGTGTGTGTGTGTGTGTGTGTGTGTGCAACGATTGGATTTAAGATTGTAAAAATTCAATGTATGTTGTCTTGGCCAAATGATTCATAATGGGAGGTCATTCCAAATAGAATTTCAATATGATATAATGCAATTTGTAATCATTCTGTCAGATCATACAACCATTTCCTAACAACATATATATATATATATATATATATATATATATATATATATATATATATAATGTGTACTCTAGAGAGTGAGACAGACTCGGGAGTGAAGTTTTTGGTGGTAAGGTTTATTAATTCTTATATGTCAATAGTCCATACATGTTTCGGGATTCTTCCCATCATCAGTGGTGTGTGTTGTGTGAGTGTGTATTAAAATGTACCATGTGGAACCAGAGTCCACTGCCAGGGGCTATGCATTGTGGGTAAGTTTTGTTGTCAGGGCTACTAGAGGCCTCCTGCTGAATGGAAGAATGACCAGCAGGTATCAGGACTTTGGTAAAGCAGCAGCAGTTGGTCTTGGGGAGGGCAGAGTGTGTCAAGGTAGGGGGTAATGATGTGGAGTTGGATTTTTTGGTATGTTTGGGGTAGTGTAGAAGGAGGGGTGGTGAGGTCAAGGAGCTACATAGGTATCAACCTTAAAAGTTACTGAAAATGTTTTGGCTATGATTTGGACAGGGGTTATAACAGGCTAAGGTGGAGTTTTTCCTATGGGTCTAGGTGACTTTGAAGCTTCCATTATTGAATGTGTCTTAGATGTGGGTGTGAGGATATTGATGGTAGGAGTTGTGTATATTAATGTTCTGTGTGGTGAGGGTTGTTCAGTTTAGTATTTAATCCATTAGGATATAGGGTTTTAAGTTTGTTGATCCACATGTCTTTGTGTTTTTCTAGAACTTTAGTTATGTCAATTGGAGTAGTTTTTTTCTATTTTTTCTATGATGGTGAAGCTAGCGTCAGTGGCAAAATTGTGGTCATATATATATATATATACAATAATAGTTCAATAAATTTGAGAAAAAAATTTCAATAAACCCTGAGGGGTCTATTAAAATTTCTATACCAAAAAATTAAAACTAAAAAATTTCGCTTTCCTTTTTCACTTTTCACAATTAAATCTATCTGTACTTTTAAAAGTACAAATGAATTGTTTTCGATTGTGCAGGAAAATCAATTAAAAACTCTATATTTCAATATTTCAAACAGACCACAATCTGAATCACCTAGTCTTTTGTAAATATATATATGTACTCTTGAAATAACAATTTAGTTTTTGGACATCTTTAATACGCATTTTACATGACTGACTAGAAAATATTTTTCAAGTTAATTGCTATGTAATGTTTCAAATATATTTTTATAGATAACATGCACTAGATGTCAATATATATTTCTGCTCAAGGGAAATAAATGATCTGAAATATTTTCATGATTCAGAGAAAAATTTAGTCAAAAACATCAATTCTTTAATTATTATTTCATATTGCTCAATCAATTTTTATTACAATAATGATTACAGATATGTATCAGTTTTTTTCCTGCTTTCCAGATTGAGTAGCTATTCTCCATTTGCTGGTGATAACAACCAAGAAACATTTAGCTGTATCAAAAGTCTAGAAATCAATTTTGATGATGAAGTCTGGGACTACATCTCTGACAATGCCAAAGACTTCATTGGTAATTTCCTCTTGAACAACCAAGGGTAAATAGCAGAATTTTATCTGTCTGTACTAAATTTGCCTTTATTTATTCACCGTTTTTTAGTATCAGTGGTTGTACTTAATTGCAATGAATCGATGATAAGTCCAATTTTTCATCATATCACATGTGAAAATGTTTCATAGTATATTGGTTCTAAATTCTCAAATCTTGTTCAATGAATGCAATGTCGTACTAAGACTTGATTCAATTATCATTTATTTAATTATAATCAGATAGATAGGTATTTTCAAGATGTAATTTTGTGTTCTATACATCATAATTACAAATCAATTTTTTTTTTTGAGAAAGAATGACTATTGATGATGTGTTGGACCATCGTTTGTTAACGTTAGTCATCTGCCTCTGTTTATTTTTAATCAATTGAAGTAAACAATACTTGGCAAAGTTTAACCTCTGAGATGTCAAAAAAGGATTATTTGATAACGACTGATTTTCACACACTACTGGATGACAAGAAGTAAACATTTCTTCTTTTTGGTACTTGATTTTTTTCTTAAAGTTGATTTTGTGCCAAACTCAAGATTGATTTAACTGTTTTCATCATATTTTTTATACAAACATTTTTTGTCATGTTAAAAAATTAAAAACATCCCAATCTCAAATTTTGATAGCCTTGAATAGTTCAGAGAAGAGAAACATCAATCAAAGAAATCTAAAGTAAATTTTCAACTTTATCATTTGTCGACTATTTTGATACAATATAAACAATAGTTCATATATTTCAGAATGAATAACTATGAAATATCTGTAATATTTCACAGATGAATTATGATCTTATAAATAAGTGATCAAATGAATAAATTACATTTTATATTATTTTAGTTCAAATTTCTTTATAATCTTGTAAATAAATAGATAAATAAATCATAATATTACAGTACATATTGTTGCGGTACACATATTTCATTATTATCTTGCGAATAACTAAATGGATATACTATAATCTAACAATTCACATATTTTTGTCTATTCATTTTATTGAAATTCTAGAAACTCTTTTCCTAATGAAAATGGTAAAGTATGAAGAAAGGAATGTGAGCTTATTTTCAGAACAATCCAGTGCTTTGTGAAAATCAGTCCTAATCTAGCAATCCATTTTTGACAGCCCAAAGGTTAAACTTTGCCCAATTTGCTTTAAGCACCAAGCTAAGCGAAGCTTGATTTGCACTCACACCTCCTAAAACTGAGCCCTGGCTCTTTCTTCTGCAAGTCCAAAGTGGTTTGTTTCAATTCAGCTTTTCATGAATAAAATTGTATCCAGATCCTCATAAACGTGGGGATTATTTTATTCAATATCTGAAGTACATTTCTTATTTCAAAAAATTGTGTCAAATTAATTTCATTAACAATTCCTCCATCTATTTTGAGCAAAATCATGCACATATCAAGACAATGATGAGGATGCAAATATTTTTTATTTAAAATATGGGTGGATATCTTTTAAATTTATGAAAAATATTTAAGTCTGAGAGTTACCTATGCATTTATTTATTTAAGTACTTGATGATTTATAACTTACTAATGTAAAATAGTAGGTCATTGACTCTAGAACTTTGGTACCAAATGAATGTTTTCATTTCAATCCCTAGTACCAAGATAGTATTACTGATTGATTATAACCAATAAAAATAATGCATAAAATAATAAAATACATAAGCAAATTGAGCATATTGTATATGTTTTAAATATCAAAGTATCTTTCATAAAAGATAGCTTCCATTAAGCATATTTTGAATTGAAATTCTGATAACATAATCAAAGTTTAGCACAAAAAAAGTTGATATGGTTAAATTACTGATATCCACCATTCATATTAATTGCTTTATGCTTTTACTGACCATGCACTAATTTATCCACTATTATTAAACAGCCACAAGAGCCAATGGATTTAACTTGTGCAATTACTGATGAACATATATTAGAATGTATGCATTTAGGGAAATATATGCTTGTACTTTTATTGCATTTACACATGATTGAACAGATACATCATTAATAGTTATTTTCTGAAATATCTGATACACGAAGTAATTGTATATTTTTGAATGATGTCTCTGTATATGGTTATAGACTTAGATAAAATTTCTGAACATTTTCCAAACCTGTCATATTAGATATTCCATTGGATGTTTGGAAGGAGAGCAGCCTGCCATAGATTGTCATGTAAATGATTTTTGAATGAAATAATTTATTATTTCAAAGCTTACATATAATTGAAATGTATTTTTGAGAATAAAGCGATTCTGAAATTATCAGAATAAGAAGGCTTTGCAAAATAATATTTATTATACTAAGTAAACATCAAAAACTTTTTTGTTTTCAACGCCTTCATAACACAATACACATAGAATAAGACTACTGAAACGCTCATATACATGCATGCACCTGAATACTGTGCCAACATGAAATGGTTAAATTCAGAATGATAAAACAATGGAATAATATTTCATGAAAAGTGTAAAATTTATTTTGCAAAATCAGTGATGTGCCTTGTTTCCTTAAAAAAAAAGGTGCATTTATAAACATGAATTCTTTCAGTCTATGTAGTTGAATAGTGTTCAGAAAATTACCTTTGTAAATGCATGCATAGATTTCAAAGTTGTATTCAAAATAGTAGAGCACTGAATGTTGAATATTAGCATGCCATTCAAAATTATTTTGTTAATGTTACTTACTAAGTCAGTTGAAGTTGAAGTGATATAAAAAGTTACAAAGAATCTATAATGAAATTATTCAATAAATAGAGACATGAATTTTCAATTTTGCTCTCATGTCTTTATCCTCAATTCTTTTCTTAAAACATTCTTTGATAAATCATATAATTGGATTTTCTTCACTTTTTCTCCCATCATCTTATTCGAGATCATTTCATTGCTTTCACTTTTCTACCTTTTTTTCCTCATGTGCATTTCTATGCATAAAATAGGAAATTCTGACTTTCCTTTCATTATTTTTTTTCTATCATTTAGTATATTTGATATGATTATTTGATGATTTATGATTCTATCATGAAATTAACATCTTGCATTTGAAAAAAAACACTGCCGTAAAACTGATTGTCATCTTCTTTATTTGTATTATCCAGGGAGAAGCTGAAAGAAATCTGAAAAAATTGAACTACCAACAGATAAACACAAAAACTATTTATATCGTAACAGTAATAAGGTTTGTATGTACATACATAACAAGATAATTGGGGAAAAGTGTGTGAATAATTGTGCGTTGAATGAGCCGAATAGACTGAGAATAAACGAGATGAGAACTTGATGTGGAAGTGGTTATTTGGGCCTTTGCATTACCAGCGACTGTTTAGCTCAGTGGTAAGAGCATCAAAATATAATTCTATAGACTATACAAGCTAAAACAGTATTGTATTTGTTGACATGTTAGATATTCCTTATCAAAGCAGGAATATTAAGAAAAAAATGCATTTCCCTGAATTATTCTCATTTGTCACCAATTTTTTTTTTACACATTCTCAAGTTCTTGTATTTTTTATTTTATAAATAAACTTTACAGGAGTGATAATATTTTTTTCAATTTAGTAGAAAAAACTTTAATTTTATAACTTAATGTTCTCATCATTTCATTCCAATTATCCAGACTGTATTTATAATCTTATCATTTACACATTTTATTGAATTATAAGCTTTTTTCCACCAATATACGATTATTTTTTCATCAATAATGGAAATATTCACGTTTGATTTTCATTATAAATGATAAACAAGCCTTAAACATTTTATATTTTAATTTTATTCATTATTTTTGTTGATCTAAATTCATTTTTACATTTCAGAATAAAGAGTTTGATTTACTCCCAATCGGCTGCCTAGCAAGAGAAAGTGCCAACTTCAGATGTGAAGATCATGAAGGAGTCCTGTCAAGAGAATTAGTCATGGGTAAGTGAAAGACTTATAAAGTCTCTTTGGTATTTGATGTAAATGATTGGATGGTTTATGCATCTTCACCAAATGTCCATCTTATGTGTGTAATTTTTCTACATAATTTCATGAAATATGACAATTTGCATAAGTTATAACTATTGAAACTGAAGGTAAGTTCTCTGCTTAAATTTGATTTTGTGTCCAATATTTTAAATTTCTAACTGAGGAGTTATGGAATAATGAGATTTATTTTCAATTCAATAAATGCAATTTAATGTTATGGTATTGGATAGTTAAATAATTTTTTAAATCTTTAGAATTTATCCATGCTTTGGAATCTGAACTTGAGATGTAGAACTTCTAATGAGGAAGGAAATACATATATTCTTTGTATGCTATTCTTGATTATTGAAATAAAGTTTTTCTCTTTCACTTTTGAAAACACTTTGTTGATATCAACGAAATAAAATCTTAATCCACCAATTTTATCCAAAAAAATTCTCCACAGTCTAACCTGAAAACAATTGCCCTATGTAATACTGATCATACCTAGAAGTATTACTCATTCATCAATTGAATTGGATAATAGTACAAATTAGATTTACACATCTTTCTATTCTAATAATCTACACAAAATCGACGAAACAAAAAGTCTTATTTTGGTTTTCCAGCATTTTGTTCTGTCGTCTGTTTACTTCTATTTCCAATTCCCGCACGTTGGCCATGTCATGTGACCAAGTAGCCATTTTAGTCGTGTTATTTCTATGGGTGAAGTTTCTGTCACACATGATGAAATATTTTTCCATGTGCATTATCTCCCTTTGTACATAAACACATAAAAAAGTATGGATTATTTAGCTTCCCAACATAAAATATAATATATTGTTAAACTTGATAGTGTGGAATTTGATTAAAAATTATTATTCAACTTCTGAAACTCAAGGTAAGTTCTTTGCTTTAATTTGATTTTGTGTCCGATATTTTTTAATTTCTAATTGATTACTTATTAAATATTGACATTTATTTTCAAATCTATGAATACTATCTAATATTATGGTATTGGATAGTTAAATAATTTCTGAAATCTTTCGGAATCTTCCGATCTTTGGAATCAGAACCTAAAATATAGAACTTGTTATGAGGCAGGAAAATACATAAATTCTTCGTATGGTATTCTTGATTATTGAAATAGAGTTTTTCTCTTTCACTTTTGAAAACGCTATGTTGATATCAGCAAAAATCAATCTTAATCAACCAATTTTATTGAAAGAAATTTCCCATAGTCAAGCTTTAATAAATTGTCCTATATATTACTTATCATGCCTAAAAGTATGACATTTTTCATTACTTGAATGAAATATCAGGACAAATCCAATCTACATATCTATTCTATTCTAATAAGCCACATGAAATTGACAAAACAAAAATCCTTATTTCGGTTTTCCAGCGTTTTCTTCTATCGTTTGTTTATTTCCATTTTCAATCCCCACGCGTTGGTCATGTCCACTGACCACCTATCCATTCTTATCGTGTTATTTCTATGCTTTAACCTTCTGTAACAAGTGATGAAATATTTTTCCATGTGCATTATCTCCCTTTGAACGTAGACACACAACAAAGTATATATTATTTAGCTTTCCTACATAAAATATAATATATTGTTAACCTTGATAGACTGAAATCTGATTGAAAATTATCATTCAACTATTGAAACTCAAGGCAAGTTCTCTGCTTAAATTTGATTTTGTGTCCAATTTCTTTAATTTCTAAATGAGGAGATATGAAATAGTGAGATTTACTTTTAATTCAATAAATACAATTTAATATTATCACTCTCTGTCTACACTCTCAATTTTAAGAAATCAATTTTTAATATTTGTATCTGAATAATTACAAAGAGAAAGTAGTTTTGAAGTGCTAACTCCACAATTATCAATATCATATGTACATTGATGTTCTTAGTTTATCTAGGGAGAATTCATCTTTTAACTATTGCAATGACGTTCATTTTGTTCCCTTAAATTTACCATTGTAGATTTTTTTCCTTATTGAAACTTGCATGAATTTCATTTTTTCCATATTTGTCAGTTAAAGTGAAAATTCTCTATATTTAATGTGGGGAATAGTTTGTGAGAAAAAGAATCTAAAATTACAAATAACATCCTAGTGGTTTCTCTTTCAGAAATCAAAGTATCAACATGGAGAAAATGTTCTATAGATTTATACTGTTTCTATATCTCCAAAGTTTTTGAATATTAGTCCTTTAGATAGAAATGGGTTAAAAAATGTTTGAAAAGTGAATTCATTTAGAAATATTTGGATGTCAATATATTAAGCAGATGAAAAATGTGGTTACATTATCAACAAATTTATTCTATAGGAGTTGTTTGTCAAGTTCAAAGTTTCAAAATGATTTATGCTTTGCAGATATTCGAGATATTTGAAGATAATTTGACTGTATGCATAAGATGAGGTCAAATAAGCGTAAAAGAGCCAGGTAAATCAGATTGCTCAATTATAAGTCAAGACCAAAACCATGATAAAGGCATTTGATAATTTTTCCTCAGCAAGAAAAACAAAACAAACCCACAACTTTGCTCCACACTTGTATTGAACACTGATTAAATATTAATAAATGATAACTAGTAAATATGATTTTTATTTGTTCAGAAAGTATCAAAGAGAAATGACAAATCAATATAGAAACATTTCACTCAAATCCATAGAAGTCTTCTTCATCAGATTGGCCAAACAACTACTGAGCTTCTTTATCTGGTTCCCTTATTGGCTTTTCTTTATGACTGACTTCACTATAAATTGAGGTGTTGATTTTAGGCTACCTTTTAGGTAGAGAAAATCTACAGTAACCACTAAAATACGTGGAAAGTTCATCCATCAAAATATACACAGGTAAAATTGTAGCAATTGTTTATTTTCTGTATTGCAAACACATCTACTGAATATTGTATACATTTGATGAGAAATATCAGTCAGAGAATAATTTTCAGGTTTTACTTGGAACGGATATATTAACAGCTTATGGGCAGTAAGTATCATGAATTCTGTACCATTCAAAAGATGACAGAAATTTTTGATAGAGAGATAGATGGCTAAGCATCCATGATCATAAAAGAAGTCATTTTTTCTTAGGAAGAGCAGCTTCAAAAAGAAAAAAGAAATAGATGTAACTTTATCATTTAATACTTGTTGTTAAACAGCACTTACAGTATCATTTGAAGTGTCTGATAAGAAGATAAGATGAGAAGAGCAATCATTACTGATATAGTTGAGTTTATTGAAAGCTGCAACTTTTTGCTCTTTTTGCAGCTGTGAATGAAAATACTTTTTTAAGGATGCTCTTTGAATATCTTCTGGGAGAAAAATGTTTGCATGTCTGTTAAATGTGCTACTTTTGCAAAACATTTTGGAATAAGATATCCTTATAGAATCTATTCACATTGGAAGGTCAACAGTTTGTAGATTTGTAATGATTCTATAGAGTTTTAGTTGAAGAGTGGGCGCCTACTGTGTTTGTGGTCCCACATGGACGTCAGTGGAAAAGTTGAAAGAGGAAGGGACATGTATAGAGAACATGTGTGCCAAGTACAAATGCAGATACAGATATTAGACAGAGTAAAAAGAACACAACTAAGTATGTAAATGGGCAAATGAAAGTTAGATTTAATTCATAACATTCATGACAAAGAATATAAATGAAATTCATGTAATAAAAGAATCAATGTGATTGATCATGTAAAGAGAAGAAAAGAGGCCTGTTAGGTCTAGGTCAGTCCTATTGGTAAAAATGAAATATAGGAAAGGATAAGGATCTAGGGGACACAAGGCATAGAAGGTCTAATGTTATTTAGTTTATCTATCGAATTGAGCTTGATGAGTCGTACCCTTTATGATTAGTGGTATTCTTTGCATGGTCGCTAAAAAAAAGTAGTTGCAGTATTTACATTTAGGAGGTATAGAGTTCTTGCAAATTCTCATATCAAGGAAGATATGGGACAAGACGATATATATGTAGTCATGGTCAAAGAATAGAAACTATGCCAGCAGGGAGTTTAGAGAAATGGGAAAGTACATGTTAACCAGCTAGAAATGCTAAGGCAACAAAGGCGTTTGACCACATGTTCATAGCTTTTATAGGGAGTCATCATAGTAAGTGACGTTATTGTTATAAGGCTAAGAGAAGGGTTTCATATCAAATTCTTAAGTAAAATATAGTGGTCGCCACATCTGTAATGATTGATAACACCAATGAATCTGTGTTGTTTTCTTAGAGATGTCTGAAAGAGAATATTCATGATAGCTTCAATTTTGAAAGGTGGATGATTTATGCTTGTTTAATCAATCCAGTGTTCTATAGAATGCGGGTAAAAAAAATTTTAACAAATATATTAAATACAGGAAGAAATGACTCCATTGAATTCAGCACATCAAATTATTTCACAAACAAACAAAAATTAAAAATGCACAAATGGCTTTTAAAACCCTGTTCAGACATTGTTAAATACGGGAAAATAAATGATTTTATTGAATTTAGCACATCATATTATGTCACAGACAAGCGAAAACTTAAAATGCACAAATAACTTGTAAAACCCAGTCATAGTGTCCTTTTGCAACGTGTACATCAAATACGAGAAAACTGTTGATTTCATTGAATTCAGCACATCATGTTATGTCAGAAATGAGCAAAATTCAAAATGCACGAATGACTTTTAGAACCCTCTTCCAGCCATGTTCTGCTTTTGCAATAAATACATTATATACAGGGAAACAATGATTCCATTGAATTCAGCACATCAAATTATGTGAGAAAGAAGCAAAAATACACAATGCTCAAATAACTTTTAAAACCCTCTTTCAACCATGCAGTGATTTTGCAATAAATACTTTGAATACAGGAAAACGTATGATTTCTTTGAATTCAGCACATGAAATTACACCAGAAACAATCAAGAACTCAAAATGCAACAGTGAGTTTTAAAACCCTCTTCTAGCTATGCTCTCCTTTTGCAACAAATACATTAAATACAGGAAAACAAATCATTTTTTTAAAATTCAGCACATCAAATTATGTCAGAAAAGAGCAAAAACACAAAATGGACTTTTAAACCCCTCTTCTGAGCATGCTGTGCTTTGCAATAAATTCATTAAATCCCAAAGAAAAATGATTTCATATAATTCAGCACATCAAATTTTTTCACAAACAAACAAATACTCAAAAGGCACAAATGACTTTTAAAACCCTGTGCCAGCCAGACTCTGCTTTTGCAAGAAATACATTAAATACAGGAAAACAGATGATTTCTTTGAATTCAGCATATCAAATTATAAACACTGGGTATCAGTATGTATGGCGAACTTCCAAGTTGTGGGTGAACAATTTTTGGGCCATTCTATGATTTTTTGAGATATTTGAGACACAGAAAATACATAGGTTTTGGTCCTTGTGAGCTTCCTGAAATAATGAGAATTAGAGGACAGATCATCAAGACTTGTGCAGTAATGGGGTTGCCATTTAATTCATGAGGGATTGAGGTATATACTTGCTTCAAGCTAGTGATGAGAACATGGTTGTGTAGCAGGTGTGTATGTGGAATGCCTCAATATCGGTGAACAAAAATGGGCAATGTTTAGTACAGGAATTGTTAATGGTAGAAAAAAAGATCGATTTGGGATCAGCTGGGGGGTCAGAAAAATGATACTAATCGTAGAGGGGAGGAAAGAAAGAGAGTGGAAGCGACTTGATGCGCCGGAGTAAAAGAGCAATTGATCATATTTGTTCAGGTATTTTTCAGGGAGACATCATTTGAAGCAATGTTTTAGATATCTGGCTGAAGAAAGAGTTTTGTTTTAAATTCTTTACTAAATGTATTGGGGGTGCCATTAAACTATTCGTCTAACTGTATATGTTGCAACAAATTCTTATGTCTTATTTCCATGACAATACATTCAAAATGTGCGATATCACAAATATAATGCTCAAATTTTCTAAAAGTCTTGAAAAATTTTTATGGTGGTATTCTTCAAAGTTTACAAAGTAAGATATTCCATTGTATTTTGATTTTAGAAGATTTTAGACACTTTTATGGAAGTATTTTCAGAGAAACATATATCCATTAAAGTATCTTTTAATGTAATTCTAATTTACTAATTTTTAGTTTTATAAATCCTTGATTTGATACTTTAATGAGCTTTCTGAGTTCAAATTACTTTCTTTGGTTTTTACGAAATTACACTCAATTCTCCGTTTTTATAATTTTTCTTAAGAATCATTCATTCCCTTCCTCACTTAACTTATAGCTATTGAATTGTTTTCTGTTGTGTATATTATATTTTTCTTATGTACAAAATAAGTCCTAAAAATTTTCATAAATATATCACTAGACACTGTCTAAAAATGCTTTTGTTTGTTTTTTCAAAAAAGTGCTCTTTTAGATCTCCATTTTGGGCCAACAATGCCCAACTCTTGAGCTGATATATCTGATCTATTTCTTTAGATAATTTTTTAGATAATTAGTTCTGGTATATGTGTGGGATGTGGTGACAAGTTAACAATACACATTTGGAATAATTTTGATGTTTTCTAAAGATCAAAAGTAAAAATTTGCTGAATAGAACCATCAACATCTTTTACAGTATAATGACGGAGATATTTTAAAAGCTAACCCAGAATTAATTTCAGAACTGTGTTTATCTAAAACAAATCTATTGTAAAACTACTTAATGAGTAAGATTTATAACAAAATATTGTATAAATCTGGTAAATAAAGATAGCTACAGCTTTGTACAAAATTCCCTTTAAAATGAAATGGGATGTCATATAAATAAATCCACGTCCAAAAGTTATGCTTCAAACTTTGTCCTTTCTCCAAATAAGTGTGAATGTTTCTCCTATTCTCTATAGCATGTGTGGTGGAGATTTGTTTGATCATTATAATATATATATATGTATATATATATATGTGTATATATATATATATATATATATATATATATATATATATATATATATATATATATATGTGTGTGTGTGTGTATGTTTGTTTGCGTATGCATATGATATATTTATACATGTGTGCGTGTGTGTGTGCAAAAAAATGGATACAAGATCGTAAACATCCAATGTATATTGTCTAGGCCAAATGATACATTAATAGTGTAATAATGGGAGGTCATTCCAAATAGAATTTCAATATGATATAATGCAATTTATAATCATTCTGTCAGATCATACAACCATTTCCTAACAACGTATATGCATATACATATATACATATATATATATATATATATATATATATATATATATACATATATATATATATATATATATATGTATATATATATATATATATATATATACATATATATATATATATATATGTATATATATATATACGTATATATACATATATATATATATGTATGTATATATATGTACATATACACATCTAAACTTGGCACATGACTCTATTAAGTTTGACTTCACAATATCCACTGATTCCATAGCCTTCTTAGACACACGCATATATATAGATGACAACAGAAACCTCCAAACCGCCCTCTACACTAAACCCACGGACACCCACAATTACCTCCACTCCAAATCAGCCAATCCCCAACACTTAAAAAGAAGCCTACCATTTTCACAAGCTCTTAGAATTAGAAGAATCTGCTCTACTAATAGTGAACTTAACAGACACAAACATAACCTAATTCAATACTTCACCCAACGAGGTTATCCGCTAGATGACACAAAAAAACAAATAAAAAAAGCGACTGGAATACATAGAGATGAAACCCTTTTACTGTCCCACAATAACAAACCCAACCGCATACCCCTTATAACAACCTTCAACAACACACTCCCACCCTTAGCACACATCATCAATAATAGATAGAACATTCCCACGATCAAAACAGATCTAAAAGAAACATTCACAGACCCATGTGTTATCTCCTACCGCACACCCAAAAACATCAGAGACATGATCAGTAGCAATAATATTGTTAACAATAAAGTCGTACACAAAAATACACCTAGAACAATTAAATTCTGCACACCTTGCAACATAAGAAACAGTCTATGTTGCAACCACCTCAAGTACACCAACACATTCACAAGCACTACCACAAAAGAGAGTTACCACATATATCACAATAGCAACTGCCGCAGTAATAACATTATATACCTTCTAGAGTGCAATAGATGTAAGTTACAGTACATAGGCAAGTCCGAGTGGCAATTTAATATTAGACTCAACAATTATAGACATAGGATTAAGTCAAAAAATAATCGTAGCCCACTTCCCGTAGAACTACACTTTTGCACACCTGACCACAATTTTGCCACTGATGCTAGCTTCACCATCATAGAAAAAAATAGAAAAAACTACTCCAATTGACATAACTAAAGTTCTAGAAAAACACGAAGACATGTGGATCAACAAACTTAAAACCCTATATCCTAATGGATTAAATACTAAACTGAGCAACCCTCACCACACAGAACTCTAATATACACAACTCCTATCATTAATATCCTCACACCCACATCTAAGACACATTCAATAATGGAAGCTTCAAAGTCACCTAGACTGATAGGAAAAACTCCACCTTAGCCTGTTATAACCCCTGTCCAAATCATAGCCAAAACATTTTCAGTAACTTTTAAGGTTGATACCTATGTAGCTCCTTGACCTCACCACCCCTCCTTCTACACTACCCCAAACATACCAAAAAATCCAACTCCACATCATTACCCCCTACCTTGACACACTCTGCCCTCCCCAAGACCAACTGCTGCTGCTTTACCAAAGTCCTGATACCTGCTGGTCATTCTTCCATTCAGCAGGAGGCCTCTAGTAGCCCTGACAACAAAACTTACCCACAATGCATAGCCCCTGGCAGTGGACTCTGGTTCCACATGGTACATTTTAATACACACTCACACAGCACACACCACTGATGATGGGAAGAATCCCGAAACATGTATGTACTATTGACATATAAGGATTAATAAACCTTACCACCAAAAACTTCACTCCCGAGTCTGTCTCGCTCTCTAAAGTACACATTATATATATGTATATATATAAATATACATATATATACGTATATATATATATGTATATATATATATATATATATATATATATATATATATATATATATATATATATATATATATATAATAGTTCAATAGATTTGAGGAAAAATTTTCAGTTAGCTTTGAGGGGTTTATTAAAATTTGTATTCCAAAAAACTAAAACTAAAAAATTTCGCTTTCCTTTTTCACTTTTCACAATTGAATCTATCTGCACTTTTTGAGTACAAATGAATTGTTTTCGATTGTGCAGGAAAATCAATTAAAAACCTTATATTTCAATATCTCAAACAGACCACAATCTGAATCACCTAGTCTTTTGTAAATATATATATGTACTCTTGAAATAACAATTTAGTTTTTGGACATCTTTTGTACGCATTTCACATGATTGACTAGAAAATATTTTTCCAGTTAATTGCTAAGTAATGTTTCAAATATATTTTTATAGATAACATGCACTAGATGTCAATATATATTTCTCCTCAAAAGAAATAAATGATCTGAAATATTTTTATGATTCAAAGAAAAATTTAATCAAAAACATCAATTCTTTAATTATTATTTCACATTTTTTAAAAATTGCTCAATCAATTTTTATTACAATAATGATTACAGATATGTATCAGTTTTTTCCCTGCTTTCTAGATTGAGTAGCTATTCTCCATTTGCTGGTGATAACAACCAAGAAACATTTAGCTGTATCAAAAGTCTAGAAATCAATTTTGATGATGAAGTCTGGGACTACATCTCTGACAATGCCAAAGACTTCATTGGTAATTTCCTCTTGAACAACCAAGGGTAAATAGCAGAATTTTATCTGTCTGTACTAAATTTGCCTTTATTTATTCACCGTTTTTTAGTATCAGTGGTTGTACTTAATTGCAATGAATCGATGATAAGTCCAATTTTTCATCATATCACATGTGAAAATGTTTCATAGTATATTGGTTCTAAATTCTCAAATCTTGTTCAATGAATGCAATGTCGTACTAAGACTTGATTCAATTATCATTTATTTAATTATAATCAGATAGATAGGTATTTTCAAGATGCAATTTTGTGTTCTATACATCATAATTACAAATCAATTTTTTTTTTGTTTTTTAGAAAGAATGACTATTAATTATGTGTTGGACCATTGTTTGTTAATGCTAGTTATCTGCCTCTGTTTATTTTTAATCAATTGAAGTAAACAATACTTGGCAAAGTTTAACCTCTGAGATGTCAAAAAAGGATTATTTGATAACGACTGATTTTCACACACTACTGGATGACGAGAAGTAAACATTTCTCCTTTTTGGTACTTGATTTTTTTCTTAAGGTTGATTTTGTGCCAAACTCAAGCTTGATTTAACTTTTTTTATTATATTTTTTATACAAACATTTTTGTGATGTTGAAAAAATTAAAAACATCCCAATCTCAAATTTTGATAGCCTGGAGTAGTTCAAAGAAGAGAAACATCAATCAAAGAAATTTACAGTAAATTTTCAATTTCATTATTTCTTGACTATTTTGATACAATATAAACAATAGTTCATATATTTCAGAATGAATAACTATGAAATGTCTGTAATATTTCACAGATGAATCATGATCTTATAAAAAAGTGATCAAATGAATAAATTACATCTTATATTATTATTGTTCAAATTTTTTTATAATCTTTTAAATAATTAGATAAATAAATTATAATATTACAGTACATATTGTTGCGGTACTCATTATTATCTTGCGAATAACTAAATGGATATACTATAATCTAACAATTCACATATTTTTGTATACTCATTTTATTTAAATTCTAGAAACTCTTTTCCTAATGAAAATGATGAAGTATGAAGAAAGGAATGTGAGCTTATTTTCAAAACAATCCTGTGCTTTTTGAAAATCAGTCCTAATCTAGCAATCCATTTTTGACAGCCCAACGGTTAAACTTTGCCCAATTTGCTTTAAGCACCAAGCTAAGCGAAGCTTGATTTGCACCCTCACCTCCTAAAACTGAGCCTTGGCTTTTTCTTCTGCAAGTCCAAAGTGGTTTGTTTCAATTCAGCTTTTCATGAATAAAATTGTATCCAGATCCTCATAAACGTGGGGATTATTTTATTCAATATCTGAAGTACATTTCTTATTTCAAAAAATTGTGTCAAATTAATTTCATTAACAATTCCTCCATCTATTTTGAGCAAAATCATGCAAATATTAAGACAATGATGAGGATGCAAATATTTTTCATTTAAAATATAGGTGGATATGTTTTAAATTTATGAAAAATATTTAAGTCTGAGAGTTACCTATGCATTTATTTATTTAAGTACTTGATGATTTATACCTGACTAATGTAAAATAGTAGGTCATTGACATTAGAACTTTGGTACCAAATGAATGTTTTCATTTCAATCCCTAGTACCAAGATAGTATTACTGATTGATTATAACCAATAAAAATAATGCATAAATAAATAATAAAAATACATAAGCAAATTGAGCACATTGTGTATGTTTTGAATATCAAAGTATCTTTTATAAAAGATAGCTTCCATTAAGCATATTTTAAATTGCAATTCTGGTAGCATATTTCTGCCTGAAATCAAAGTTTAGCACTAAAAACCTTGGTATGGTTAAATTACTGATTACCACTATTTATATTATTTGCTTTATGCTTTTACTGACCATGCACTAATTTATCCACTATTATTAAACAGCCACTAGAGCCAATGGATTTAAGTTATGTAATTACTTATGAACATATATTAGAAAGTATGCATTTACGGAAATATATGCTTGTGCTTTTATTGCATTTACACATGATTGAACAGATACATTATTAATAGTTATTTTCTTAAATATCTGATACACAAAGTAATTGTATATTTTTGAATGATGTCTCTGTATATAGTTTTAGACTTAGATAGAATTTCTTAACACTTTCCAAACCTATCATATTAGATATTCCCGTGCATTTTTGGAAGGAGAGCAGCCTGCCATAGATTGTCATGTAAATGATTTTTGAATGAAATACCACCACTAGTAATCACTAAAGAGTAAAATCTAAGGGAGTTAAATCATAAAAATTACAAACTGCTTTTTTTCTAATGGCCAATATGAAGCTAGCATTCTAGAGATTGTTCACTACAGTGGCACTAAAAGAGGCAGAGCATGCTTATGTTTCTCTTCAATAACCGACATGTATGTTGAGTTGTAGAGAAATATTCATTTTTATTAGATTTCTCACGAACCAAACTAACCCTAACCCTAACCCAGAAAGATGAGTACTGATTGCTGACTGTTTTAAAGCTTACATATAATTGAAATGTATTTTTGAGAATGAAGCTATTCTGAAATTATTAGAATAACAAGCTTTTGCAAAATAGTGTTTATTATACTAAGTAAACATCAAAAACTATTTTTTTTTAATGCCTTCATAATACAATACACATAAAATAAGACTACTGAAACGCTCATATACATGCATGCACCTGAAAGTATATAATAATACATGACAGAATACTGTACCAACATGAAATGGTTAAATTCAGAATGATAAAACAATGACATAATATTTCATGAAAAGTGTAAAATTTATTTTGCAAAGTCAGTGATGTGCCTTGTTCCCTTAGAAAAATATGTATTTGTAAACGAGCATTCTTCCAGTCATTGGAATATACGGAATTGGTGAACATTCAGAGATTTTTTTAGCTATTTTGACCAACGGTTCGAGGCAAAGGACATTACAATCAGGTAATACAGAGTTGGATGAATAGGCAGGCATTGGGGAATATCACAAAACAATTAGGAAATGAATAAATAAATTCAGAGAATTCAACAATACTCATCTAAATTTGCAGCAATTTCCACCCCCCCCAAAAAAATTACCCCCCAATTTTTTTTTTTAAAAGCCAAAAACTAAAACTCTAAAAAGAAAACAACCCCATACCCACCCCACTACTTCGACCTAACTTTGACTTGCCATAAAAAAACAAAAAAACAAACAAATCTAGTGTTGGATGGGTCGGTGCTCTGTCTAATCTAAGTTGTAAATTCTTACTGGGAGACAGGCATGAAATATTTAGCAACGAACGATGAAAAATTCAAACTTTTTTAACTGCTAAAATGAAGTCCCTAGACCAACTATGCTGTTGTAATTTTGTTCTTAAACTTAAATCTCTGTGGACTTTATTCCAGTTAAAAAATTTATGTATAAGGGAGAAGTATCCTCCAAGGTTGCCTCACCGACCCTAACAGGTTGGAGATAGAAAGAAAGAGATCCCTACTCATGGAATTTGCATCCAACTTATTCGGAAAATGGATCGAATTGTGTAAAAAAAATGAGATTTTTTTTTTTTTCCCCCGGTGCTCCAAACATCCATTCTCATTTCACAAGAACAGTTTGGATGTGTATCAAGAGCCGATGGAGCTCTTTAGCCACTGACCCTCAGTGGACAATCCACCAGACCCCCTGCAAACACGTCCTGGACCAGCGTGGCAGGGCATCGCCCATCACTCCCCATGATTTGCACACCGAATATTATATCGGCTGTTCCTGCTGGGACCTCGGTACCAAAAGGCCCAGCCCGTCACTTGCTTTGGGCGGGGGCGATGTGCTCCAAGGGCGACTACCCAAACACTACACCAAGAGCGCGTCAGTTCCCGCTGGGTGATCGGCACCAAAAGACTCAGCCACATCACTTACTTTGGGTAGGGGTGATGTGCTCCGAAAGCGATTACCCAAATCCTTCACCAAGGGAACACCTGTTCCTACTGAGTCACCGTTCCAACAGCGACCATTTAAACAGAACTCTAAGACTGTCAATAAGAGGACAAGTTTATACATAGGCACATACAACGTCAGAACACTGTCAAGTGACATGCACCTAACTGATCTAGAAAGTGAAATCAGAAATGTCAAATGGGACATCATAGGCATTAGTGCGGTAAGAAGACCCGGAGATGAAATAATCGAACTGAGAAGCAGACATCTTCTTCACAGCTACGGTAAAGAGAAAGTAAAACAAAGTGGAGTTGGCTTTCTCATCAATAAGGACCTGAAAGACAATATAACTGGCTTCAAAGCCATCTCTGACCGAGTAGCTAGCGTCACAATACAACTTTCAAAACGATACAAACTCAATATAATCCAAGTCTACGCTCCCACTTTGCAATCAACCCAACAGGAAATAGACAACTTCTCTGATGACTTGAAATCCCCACTCCAAGACACCAGAAAACACTTCAATGTTATCATGGGAGACTTCAACGCACAGGCAGGAAAAGGAAATGATAATTGCGTCGGCAAATTTGGATACAAAATACGCAACGAGAGAGGAGAAGATCTTGTAAACTTTGCAACAGCTAATGGATTCAAAATCATGAACACCTTCTTCAAGAAGGGACCCAATAGGAAATGGACTTGGAAGAGCCCCAATCACAAAACAAGGAACAAAATAGACTACATCCTAACGGACAAAAACGACATCGTCAAGGACATCCAAGTCCTAAATCAAGTAAATGTAGGCAGCGACCACAGAATGGTACGATGTAAAGTACAAATAAACACCAATAAAGAACATAGGAAAATGTTCCATACAAAACCGCAGCCTCTAAACATACCAAAAGAGCACGTTCAATCTTTCAAGCTCGAATTGAAAAACAGATTCAGAATTCTTACTGAACAAGTCAGCACCAACATCAACGAACTAAGCAACAAAATGACGGCGTCAATAATTGAAGTAGCCTGTACATTCAAGCCAATGAGCAAACGACCCATTAGCAAAATCTCGGATGAAACTAGAAATCTCATGGAAAAACGCAGAAACCTCAAGCCACCGACAACAACTAGAGAGAGAATTGAAGAGGTTGAACTAAACAAATTGATCAAGAAGAAACGAAGGGAAGACAGAAGGAGATACACAACGGCAGTCATTGAATCAACTCTTGAAAAAGGTCGGGGCTTCAAAGCTATAAACAAACTCCTCAACTTGGAACGAAGGCAAATAACTAGCATACTCGAGGAAAATGGAAACCTAACAACAGACAAAGACAAGATTGTCAAACGTGCCAAAGAATTCTATCAAAAACTTTATTCGTCCAAACAAGGACTACAAAACAATGAGCAAGATACACAAGACATGAGCAATCAACTCAAGGACTTCCCAAAAGTAACCCCGTGGGAGGTGAAAGAAGCCATTAAACAGACGAAGAAAGGAACTGCCCCTGGACCAGACAACATCACCATTGACCTACTTCAAAAAGCAGGTAAAATCATCACTAAGAAACTGGCCGTCCTCTTCAACTTGTGTCTAAAACACAGCAAAGTCCCAGGCAATTGGAACACTGCTATCATAATGCTTTTATATGAAAGAGGAAACCCGAAAGACCTCAACAACTATAGGCCTATAAGCCTACTCAACTGTGTATACAAACTTTTCACAAAGATCATCACCAACCGAATCACAAAACTACTCGATGAAAACCAGCAACGTGAACAGGCTGGCTTTAGAAGAAGCTACTCGACCATGGACCACCTGCATTTGATAAATCAACTGAAAGAAAAAGCAGCGGAGTATAAACTACCTCTTGCCGTAGCATTTATCGACTTTAAAAAGGCGTTCGACTCAGTAGAAATCCCTAAGGTCATGGAGGCCCTCAGTCGGCAAGGTGTAGATCCAGTATATGTTGGAGTGTTGAAACATATATACAATCATGGTAGCTCATTTATCAGGCTACATAAAGACTCGGACCCCTTTCAGCTCCAGAAAGGAGTAAGACAAGGTGATACCAGCTCACCTAAACTCTTTACAGCCTGCCTTGAGATGATCATCAGAAGGCTAGACTGGGAGAGTAAAGGAATTAAAATAGACAGCGAGTATCTGAGCAACCTCAGATTCACAGACGACATAGCCCTTTTCGCAGAGAACCTACACAAGCTCCAATTAATGATAGATGAACTAAATGAAGAGAGCAAGAAAATCAGCCTACACATGAACTTCAGCAAGACAAAGATCATGTGCTACAACCACATTGGAGATAAAAACACTAAGATCGAAATCGAAGATACAGAACTCGAGAAAGTAGACCACTACATCTACCTATGACAACGAATCTCCATGAGACCCTCAAAAGAAGAAGAAATCAAGCAAAGAATCACACTAGGATAGCAAGCCTTTCGCAGAGCTAGCTCAACCTTCAAAAATAATAAGATCCCATTAATCCTAAAGAGAAGGGTGTATAACCAATGCATCCTCCCAATAGTCACTTATGGAGCTGAAACATGGAACCTACCCAAGAGACAGACCCGTAAGCTGAGAACCATGCAACGTGCACATGGAAGAATAATGCTGGGCCTCACATGGAGAGACCACAAAACAGCACAGTACATCCGGGAAAAGACAAGAGTTAAAGACATCATAGAATCCATAAAACATCTCAAATGGCATTGGGCTGGCCATGTTGCAAGAATGGCAGACAATCAATGAACATCACAACTTACAATGTGGATTCCCCGAGACCTCATGTGCAACCGAGTCCGGGAAAATGTTAGATGGAGAGACGAGCTAGACAAGTTCAGAAATTACTGGCTCCGTGACGCCCATGATAGAGAAGTGTGGCAAATCCTGGGGAAGGTCTATCCAACGACGGACGCTAAAAGACTGATGATGATGATGATGATGATGATGATGATGATGATGATGATGATGATGATGATGATGATGATGATGATGATGATGATGATGATGATGATTCTTCTTCTTCTTCTTCTTCTTCTTCTTCTTCTTCTTCTTCTTCTTCTTCTTCTTCTTCTTCTTCTTCTTCTTCTTCTTCTTCCAGTCTACATAGTTGAATAGTGTTTAGAAACTTACGATTGTACATGCCTGCATGGATTTTAAAGTTGTATTCAAAATAGTATTTGTATCACTATTTTTGCTTCATACAAAATAAATACGGACAACAGTTGGACATTCTAGGGTTCAAATACAAAAATCTAGAGTGAAAAAAAGAATCAATTTTCTCAATGCATCAAATATATCCAAAGAGTAACCTAATAAGTTCAAAATGCTTGAACAGAAATGATGATCATGATGATAAAATCACAATAAGATATGTTATGTAATGCATACATTATATATTTTTGCTGTACATTTTATATCTATATATATATATATATATATATGAATAGGAGTGATAGCAATTTTAAAATTTTTTGTGCACATTCCATGAATATTATAAATCCACAACTAGCTAAAAAGATCTCTCTTTATATTCACTCAAGAATTCTTATTGTAAAACAGTCAAATATCAAGAACAAATGTAATATTTTTGTTTTGAGATATCTTGATGAACATATTTTTCAAACCCTAATTTCTGCTTGTTTGGCAATTTATTTCCATTTGAAACTTTTATCCTTCTGAAATCTTGTCTGAATTTTGCCAGACAGAGTGTATTAACCTTTGTGTATGATAAAGTAAGATTTTTTCCCATGGTTATGCGATCATTAGTTAATATATCCCCATGAACTCTTTGGTCTTTGTTGGTTGTTCCTGTTTTTTGTACATCCTGTATGCGGGGGGGGGGGCATGATAATTGAAATAGTGACATTTGTTTTTAATTCAATGAATACAGTTTTATATTGTGGTATTTGATTGTCAAATTATTTCACAAAGTTGAGTGTAAAGTTTAGGGTAAGGGTTACAGGTTAGGCTCAGGGTCAAGGTCAGGTTTAGGGTCAGGGTGAGGGTTAAAGTTAGGGTTAGGGGTTAAGGGTCAGGGGTTATGGGTTAGAGTTAGGTTTAGGGTTCTGTTCAGGATTTGAAGTTAAGGTTTAGGGTTAGGGGCTAGGGTTAGGGGTTAGGGTTAGGGTTCGGGGTTAGGGTTCTGGGATTAGGGTTCAGGGTTAGGGTTAGGATTAGCTTTATGTGTACCTTACTTCTAGCGTTTAGCCCTCTGTCCCAGCCTGTCATCGACTGCCAGCACCTACCTACCTACCTACCTACCTACCTACCTACCTACCTACCTACCTACCTAGCCGTCTCTGCAAGCACACGGATGTCCACTCACCATAGCGCTGCACACCGCTCCCACGACGACAGCAACAACAAAAACAGGGAATCCCGTCTCGTGCCTTCCAGTCACTACCTTAGTCGTCGTCTTCGATCGTTATCGTACCTAGTAAACAGCCGGCAACAGCAGGAATTAACGTACGACACGGTAAGGGAGAGACGCGGAAGGACCGTAAATCGTCCTCACCTTCGTCCGCTTATCTCCCTTTTGTTTGTTTACCTTTCGATACGGCCTAACATCGTAAGCGTGTTGCTCTTTCAATGGAACGAGACAGTCTTTTCTACTTCTTCCGTAGAAGAAGCGGTAGCAGCCGCCTAAGCAGCGGATCTTAAGACAGAGGACGAGTTTCTTGGTGAGCCTTCAGGCTGCAATGTTAGGCAGCAGTGAGCTACAGGGCTGAACATTACGATAAGAGCGCTGTCTACGACCTTGCGTCGTCTGCACGCTACGAAAGCCGGTCTCCGAAGAGAGTCGAGAGGAAATGAGTTGCGATTAGGGAGGGGGATAGAGAAAGATAGTGATATACAGAGAGTGATCAAACCGATCATTTCTATCGTCTGTTTTCTTCAATTTTCATTTCACGCCCGCTGGTCATGTCCACTGACCACCTATCCATTCTTATCGTGTTATTTCTATGCTTCAACCTTCTGTAACAAGTGATGAAATATTTTTCCATATACATTATCTCTTTTTGAACGTAGACACACAACAAAGTATAGATTATTTAGCTTTCCTACATAAAATATCAAACATCGTTAAACTTGATAGACTGAAATTCGATCGAAAATAATTATTCAACTATTGAAACTGAAGGTAAGTTCTCTGCTTAAATTTGATTTTGTGTCCAATATTTTTAATTTCTAATTCAGCAGATATGGAATAGTGAGATTAATTTTTAATTCAATAAATACAATTTAATGTTATGGTATTGGATAGTTAAATAATTTCTGGCATCTTTAGAATTCTTCTACGCTTTGGAATCAGAATTTAAGATGTACAACTTCTTATGAGGAAAGAAAATACATGAATTCTTTGTATGGTATTCTTGATTATTGAAATAGAGTTTTTCTCTTTCTCTTTTAAAAACTCTCTGATGATGTCAGCTAAATACAATCTTTTAATATATGATATTTTAATAAATGGGTCCTAATCAATCTAATCACTTTCAGTCTACACTCTTAACTTTAAGAAATTAATTTTGAATATTTGTATCTGAATAATTACTACACCTCTCTCTGTGTTTCTATGCACTGCAATTATTCAACAGCTGACTATTGTATGAAGTTGATATTCATCAGATATATTAGAAAACACACGAGGTATCCTTTAGTTAGAAGTCGTTCGGATCAGCGGTTCTTGAGAAATCTAATAAAAATGAATATTTCTCTACAACTCTAATTACATGTCGGTTATTGAAGAGAAACATAAGCAAACTGACCACTATCTGAATCACCTAGTCTTTTGTAAATATATATATATACATTTGAATTAAAAATTTAGTTTTTGGACATCTTTTGTACGCATTTCACATGATTGAGAAGAAAATATTTTTCAAGTTAATTTCTATGTAATGTTTCAAATATATTTTTATAGATAACATGCACTAGATGTCAATATATATTTCTGCTCAAGGGAAATAAATGATCTGAAATATTTTCATGATTCAAAGAAAAATTAAGTCAATCATCATTTCACATTTTTAAAAAATTGCTCAATCAATTTTTATTACAATAATGATTACAGATATGTATCAGTTTTTTTTCCTGCTTTCCAGATTGACTAGCTATTCTCCATTCACTGGTGATAACAACCAAGAAACATTTAGCTATATCAAAAGTCTAGATTTCAATTTTGATGATGAAGTCTGGGACTACATCTCTGACGATGCCAAAGACTTCATTGGTAATTTCCTCTTGAACAACAAAGGGTAAATAGCAGAATTTTATCTGTCTGTACTAAATTTGCCTTTATTTATTCACCGTTTTTTAGTATCAGTGGTTGTACTTGATTGTAATAAATCAATAATAAGTCCAATTTTTCATCATATCACGTGTGAAAATGTTTCATAGTATATTGGTACTAAATTCCCAAATCTTGTTCAATGAATGCAATGTCGTACTAAGACTTGATTCAATTATCATTTATTTAATTATAATCAGATAGATAGGTATTTTCAAGATGCAATTTTGTGTTCTATACATCATAATTACAAATCAATTTTTTTTTTTTGAGAAAGAATGACTATTGATGATGTGTTGGACCATCGTTTGTTAAATGTTAGTTATCTGCCTCTGTTTATTTTTAATCAATTGAAGTAAACAATACTTGGCAAAGTTTAACCTCTGAGTTGTCAAAAAAGGATTATTTGATAACGACTGATTTTCACACACTACTGGATGACGAGAAGTAAACATTTTTTCTTTTTGGTACTTGATTTTTTTCTTAAAGTTGATTTTGTGCCAAACTCAAGCTTGATTTAACTTTTTTTATTATATTTTTTATACAAACATTTTTGTGATGTTGAAAAAATTAAAAACATCCCAATCTCAAATTTTGATAGCCTAGAGTAGTTCAGAGAAGAGAGAAATCAATCAAAGAAATTTTCAGTAAATTTCAATTTTATTATTTCTTGACTATTTTGATACAATATAAACAATAGCTCATATATTTCAGAATGAATAACTATGAAATG
This sequence comes from Thysanoteuthis rhombus, assembly GCA_963457665.1. NCBI lineage: Eukaryota > Metazoa > Mollusca > Cephalopoda > Oegopsida > Thysanoteuthidae > Thysanoteuthis > Thysanoteuthis major. The sequence continues at coordinate 218,049 of CAUOPZ010000510.1, forward strand.
TCTGTAATATTTCACAGATCTTATAAATAAGTGATCAAATAAATAAATTACATCTTATATTATTATAGTTCAAATTTCTTTATAATCTTGTAAATAATTAGATAAATAAATTATGATATTACAGTACACATTGTTGCGGTACTCATATTTCATTATTATCTTGCGAATGATTAAATGGATATATCATGATCTAACAATTCACATATTTTTGTCTATTCATTTTATTTAAATTCTGGAAACTCTTTTCCTAATGAAAATGATAATGTATGAAGAAAGGAACATGAGCTTATTTTCAGAACAATCCAGTGCTTTGTGAAAATCAGTCCTAATCTAGCAATCCATTTTTGACAGCCCAACGGTTAAACTTTGCCCAATTTGCTTTAAGCACCAAGCTAAGCGAAGCTTGATTTGCACTCTCACCTCCTAAAACTGAGGCTTGGCTCTTTCTTCTGCAAGTCCAAAGTGGTTTGTTTCAATTCAGCTTTTCATGAATAAAATTGTATCCAGATCCTCATAAACGTGGGGATTATTTTATTCAATATCTGAAGTACATTTCTTATTTCAAAAAATTGTGTCAAATTAATTTCATTAACAATTCCTCCATCTATTTTGAGCAAAATCATGCAAATATTAAGACAATGATGAGGATGCAAATATTTTTCATTTAAAATATAGGTGGATATGTTTTAAATTTATGAAAAATATTTAAGTCTGAGAGTTACCTATGCATTTATTTATTTAAGTACTTGATGATTTATACCTGACTAATGTAAAATAGTAGGTCATTGACATTAGAACTTTGGTACCAAATGAATGTTTTCATTTCAATCCCTAGTACCAAGATAGTATTACTGATTGATTATAACCAATAAAAATAATGCATAAATAAATAATAAAAATACATAAGCAAATTGAGCACATTGTGTATGTTTTGAATATCAAAGTATCTTTTATAAAAGATAGCTTCCATTAAGCATATTTTAAATTGCAATTCTGGTAGCATATTTCTGCCTGAAATCAAAGTTTAGCACTAAAAACCTTGGTATGGTTAAATTACTGATTACCACTATTTATATTATTTGCTTTATGCTTTTACTGACCATGCACTAATTTATCCACTATTATTAAACAGCCACTAGAGCCAATGGATTTAAGTTATGTAATTACTTATGAACATATATTAGAAAGTATGCATTTACGGAAATATATGCTTGTGCTTTTATTGCATTTACACATGATTGAACAGATACATTATTAATAGTTATTTTCTTAAATATCTGATACACAAAGTAATTGTATATTTTTGAATGATGTCTCTGTATATAGTTTTAGACTTAGATAGAATTTCTTAACACTTTCCAAACCTATCATATTAGATATTCCCGTGCATTTTTGGAAGGAGAGCAGCCTGCCATAGATTGTCATGTAAATGATTTTTGAATGAAATACCACCACTAGTAATCACTAAAGAGTAAAATCTAAGGGAGTTAAATCATAAAAATTACAAACTGCTTTTTTTTCTAATGGCCAACATAAAGCTAGCATTCTAGAGATTATTCACTACAGTGGCACTGAAAGAGGCAGAGCATGCTTATGTTTCCCTTCAATAACCGACATGTAAGTAGAGTTGTAGAGAAATATTTTTTTATTAGATTTCTCACGAACCAAACTAACCCTAACCCTAACCCAGAAAGATGAGAACTGATTGCTGACTGTTTTAAAGCTTACATATAATTGAAATGTATTTTTGAGAATAAAGCGATTCTGAAATTATTAGAATAACAAGCTTTTGCAAAATAGTGTTTATTATACTAAGTAAACATCAAAAACTCTTTTGTTTTCAACGCCTTCATAACACAATACACATAGAATAAGACTACTGAAACGCTCATATACATGCATGCACCTGAAAGTATGTAATAATACATGGCAGAATACTGTGCCAACATGAAATGGTTAAATTCAGAATGATAAAACAATGGAATAATATTTCATGAAAAGTGTAAAATTTATTTTGCAAAATCAGTGATGTGCCTTGTTTCCTTAAAAAATAAGGTGCATTTATAAACATGAATTCTTTCAGTCTACGTAGTTGAATAGTGTTCAGAAAATTACCTTTGTAAATGCATGCATAGATTTCAAAGTTGTATTCAAAATAGTAGAACACTGAATATTGAATATTAGCATACCATTCAAAATCATTTTGTTAATGTTACTTACTATGTCAGTTGAAGTTGAAGTGATAATAATATAAAAAGTTACAAAGAATCTATAATGAAATTATTCAATAAATAGAGACATGAATTTTCAATTTTGCTCTCATGTCTTTATCCTCAATTCTTTTCTTAAAACATTCTTTGATAAATCATTTAATTGGATTTTCTTCACTTTTTCTCCTCATCTCATTCGAGATCATTTCATTGCTTTTACTTTTCTACCTTTTTTTATCTCTTGTGCATTTCTATGCATAAAATAGGAAATTCTGACTTTCCTTTCTTTATTTTTTTTCTAGCATTTAGTATATTTGATATGATTATATGATGATTTATGATTCTATCATGAAATTAACATCTTGCATTTGAAAAAAAAAACTGCTGTAAAACTGATTGTCATCTTCTTTATTTGTATTATCCTGGGAGAAGCTGAAAGAAATCTGAAAAAATTGAACTACCAACAGATAAACACAAAAACTATTTATATCGTAACAGAAACAACAATGTTAATGAAGCTGGCAAAAGGCAGTAGTAATGTGTTTGGTATATGAAAGATAAGTTTTTCTGACTTAGGGCTCGATCTTTCTTGATTGATAGCAATCGTATTCACATAATAACCTCCAACCTGTTCTTTGGCATTAAACACCGTAAGAGTCCGAGAGATACCAAAAATAACTCTCATTGTTTAAGTTAAAATCAAGATAGCCCAGTACCCAGTGTCTTTTGCGTTGGAGGTCAGGGATTGCTCAAGCCCTGACCCGTCAGTGCATATGGAGGACGCTGTCTGAAAAACAGGTTACCATGAACTAAGCTCGGTCTCTGTAAAGTAGGGGTCGGTAAAGTGCTCAATCAATACCTGAGGTCCATTGAACTTTTTAGGTCAATCTTTGGCATTCGTATGAGAAATAAAAAATACATTTTGTTTGTTTTTTAATTCTCTACCTGAATAGAGTTTTTAACGGAGGTTTTGATCTGCAATGTATGTTTATCATAAACTGATCACCGAGTTTGCGTCAACCAGAATTCAAGCATGTTTACTTCAATCTTTTATGTATATGGGCTTGGCACTGATTGGGTGGTGGTTAAATAGGAATACACTCTAGACCAGGTTTAGGAATCCACAAAACAATTAATAATAAGTAATTGGTTCCACAAATGTTCTGTACTGTTCAAAATCACATCGTTCAAGGCCTCGTTACAATTTAATATGCGTTTTCTTTTCAGCTTGTATCAAGTTATATCAATTTGTTCTGCAATACCTTAACCTCACTAAATCGATTCAGAGGCTAATTAAAGCCAGATTCACCATTGACGGTATCCCTGAATATATCTGGTGAATCTAGATTTTTCTAGATGTTTTTTTCTTGAATTTTAGATGTAAAAAACTAAGATGTAATATACCTGTACATATCTGGTGAATCTACATGTTTCTAGATGTTTTCAATCGAATTTGAAATGTAAGTCTGCAAATGTATTTGGTAAAATATCCTTGTATATACCTGGTGAATCTACATGTTTCTAGAAGTTTTTATTTATTGTATTTTAGGTGTAAGCCAACAGATGAATTTGGTAAAATATCCTTGTATATACCTGGTGAATTTAGATGTTTTTAGAGGTTTTTCTATTGGATTTAGATGTAAGCATGCAAATGAATTTTGTAAAATATACCTATGTATACATGGAGAGTCTAGATGTTTTTAGATGTGAGCCTGCAAATGAATTTGGTGAAATATTCCCGTACACACCTGGTGAATCTAGATGTTTCTAGATGTTTTCAATTGAATTTTAATTGTCAGCCTACAAATGAATTTGGCAAAATATCCTTGTATATACCTAGGGAATTTAGATGTTTTTAGATGTTTTTCTATTCAATCTTACATGTATGCATGCAAATGAATTTGGTAAAATATACCTATGTATACCTGGTGAGTCTAGATGTTTTTAGATGTTTTTCTATTGGATTTTAGATGTAAGCGTGCAAATGAATTTGGTAAAATATCCTTGTAAATACCTAGTTAATCTAGATGTTTTTAGATGTTTTTCCATTGGATTTTAGATGTAAACGTGCAAATGAACTTGGTAAAATATCCCTGTATATACATGAAGAATCTAAATGTTTCTAGATGTTTTTCCATCAAATTTTAGATGCGAGCCTACGAACGAATTTGGCAAAATGGTCCTGTACATATCTGATAAATTTAGATGTTTTTTATATGTTTTTATTATGGATTTTAGATGTAAGCCTGCAAATGAATTCGGAAAGATATATCTGTATACATCTAGTGAATCTAGATGTTTCTGGATGTTTTTATCATTATTGAATTTTAGATGTAAGCCTACGAATGAATTTGGTCAAATATCCCTGTATATACTTTGTGAATCTAGATGCTTTTAGATGTTTTTTCTAAATTAGATCTTAGATGTGAGCCTGTAAATGAATTTGGCAATACTGGCTTGGAGTAATTGGCTTCTCTTTTTACTCTATTTTTCTCTTTCTTTCTGTGCTTATTTATTTCATTTTACTTACTTGTATTTTCTCTGAAAAAAAACGAAACATATTTTTTCTCTTTCTCTCCGCGTGTTGATTGTCAGGAAGAGAATAAATTTTACCAACTGTTTTCTCCTGGAATTGAATAAAAATGCAGAAATAACAACAACAAACTGAAATTTGTATTAAAATAGTTTTATTTGTATAAATTGGCACCAATGGTGCGTTTAAGTATGCATATCCATGAAGTATGTATACACGCCAACCAACACACACCGCACACGCACACGAACCCATGCATACTCCTTTACATTCACGCACACAAACACGCACACAATCACACATATGCACAAGCAGACATAACACGTACAACAACACACACACGCACACCCACAATCTCACACACAAGTATAGGGCGACACCAAGCCGTGGTGTAATACAGAAGCTAGTCTCACCGACATATACTGAAGTGAGATCAAGCCCCACGGTGTCCCACAAGTGTGGCTCTATGCCTATGTGTGTATGTGTGTAAATGTGTGTGTTGTATGTATGTATGTATGTATGTGTGTGTGTGTGTGTGTGTGTGTGTATCCACCCACCTACCTATCTCGGCCCGTTTTATAGATCCCTGTTCATATCTATTGTATATATGTATGTATGTATGCATGTATGTATCTCAGTCTGTTCACATCTATTTCTGATCATATCTATCTATCAATCTATCTAGCTGTCTGTTCATATCTATCTATCTATCTATCTATCTATCTATCTATCTATCAGTGTCTGTGTTCACATCTATCTACCTAGCAACCTATCTACTTACCTAGCCACCCAGATACCTACCCAACCTACCTACCAATCTATCTACCAATCTAGCTACCTAGCGTTGGAATTGAACTCACTACAGTATGATTGTCAATGAGACGAAGCTTGCTAACATTGTCCCATGGTGAAGCGTCGCTAACATCTATACATGTGCGTATAATTGTGTGTGTTTGTGCGCATGGAAGTACATGCGTGTGTGCTCATGCATATAAGATTTGTGTGTTTAGTGTACTTAGTGTGTGTGTGTGTGCGCATATACACATACTATGGATATAGTCTTAAAAGTCGAAAAAGTCGAAAAAGTGGGGAAAAAAGCGGAAAAAAAAACCCCGTCTGGGATGCATGAGTATGTCAGTGACCAATTGCTGGGCTGACATACAAGAGGCAAATATTGCCGTTTTGGCCGCTTTGGCCGCTTTGGCCGTTTTGGCCGTTTTGCAACTAGACCTAGCTCCTTTTGGGTGCTAAATCGAGTTACGTTTTGTTGGCCGTTTTGCAACTAGACCTAGCTCCTTTTGGGTGCTAAATCGAGTTACGTTTTGTTGGCCGTTTTGCAACTAGACCTAGCTCCTTTTGGGTGCTAAATCGAGTTACGTTTTGTTGCAAGGCATTGAACTTATGCATCCCTTGTCACAGGCTGGCTTCTTCATTTGGTGAAGATATTTCATTCTGCAAAAATAAAAGACAAGAAGAAATGTCAGAATAATGTTTGATCATCAAGGACAAAAACAAGAGAAAAAAGTTGAATCATTTTAAGCCATCAGTTCTCGATTCAAAATGGCGAAATTACAATGTTCATGGCCTCAAAGTTATGAAGCGAGGCAAAATATATTTAATTCATTTTAATAATTTAATAATTTGATTAGTCCGACACAGGAAAAAAGTAGATAATAGAGGTACTTACGATTTGTTTTCAAATCACTTGCTCTGCCTGAGATATTTTTTGCAGAACTTTTTTTGCATTTGAACCTGTTTGTCTTAGGTTCATTGTTCTGCATCAGTCTGGAAACACCAAATGAATCAAAGTAGTCCCGGAAACGGCTTGTATTTATAGACACATACCTGATGACGTCATCATGATGTCATAATTGAAGTCCCATGATAATAACTTCTAATGTTTTGCTATAATAACTTCTAATGTCACGTGATAATATCTTCATTATGATGTCATAATGGATTTTGACGTATTTGTAATTTGAAAAAAAAAAAAAAAAAACGAACCCAAAAATCAAGAAAAAAATCACAAATTACTAAAAAATTAAATGTAACTTCAGTTTTAACATTTGTTTTTATTAAAATATTACTTAAAAATATTACCGTTGTTATCATTATCATTATTGTTTTTATCATCATCATTACCATTATTGATATTATTAGTATTTTTAAATGAATGAAAATACTATTTAATCAAAAACCGTCTAAAAAGTATTTTCTCTCATCTAGTGCAACCAAAAACATCCAAATCTAGATGATAAACATCTAAATTGGCAACACTGAACAAGGAACATTACTCTTATTCTGGTCACTCAGAGACAGCCAATCGATGCTAGATATGTTAGTACAGCTAAATATGGTTTTAAGGTCAGTGAAAATCGGCAAATTCTTTTGATTCTTGTCTCTTATCTTCTTTCCCTCCCCTCCAGATATCGTTCGAGTTGTTTCTGGACTCTCAGAGACCAGTGGACTTTCTTTCCCTAACATGGAATCAGCACTTCATTGTTAGTCATTCTGCTATTAGTAAGTTTTCTTTTCCAGGTTTCAATTTCCAAACTGTGTGATGTCGCTAATAAACTCTCAGATACTTCCTTTGATGACCTTAATCTTGTCAACTCTTCAAAAACACTAGCTTACACTACTTCAGCAACATTATCATTAGTCTTTTAACGTCAGTCGTTGGCCACAGACAGATGTGAACGTTGCATGGTTCTGAGTCTGTGGGTCAGTCTCTTGGTTAGGTTCTATATTTCTGAGAAATACCAAAATGCGCCAAAAGTCATTCCCAAGGTCAATCTTGCTCAAGGTCAAATTGACAGCCCATAATATTTCCGAATTGTGACAAGATGATTATCATTTGAAAGATTATTGGAAATAATATGAGTTTTATAATAAAGAATATCGTGTCTTCGAGACAAACATTTTGATTTAAATCTGAAAATACCTGCTCATATCATTCAGGCTTGCCTCTTCATTTAATGTGGATATTTTATTCTTCAAAAAAAAAAAGATAAGAAAAAAATGTAAGAAAAATATTTCATATAGTAACGACAAGCAGTCGATTTTCGATATAATTTCGATTTCTAATGAAAAAGAATGTGGCGCAATAACAATGATCTGGGCTTTAATGTTATGAATTCCGCCATAAGCTTCTACTTCAAAAGAAAATATCCCCTCAATATTTCGTCGAGAAATTTAAACAGTTTTGAAAAATAAATGTCCATCAATTAGTCAGTCACTCAATGCAGGGCTACTCAACCTTTTTTTTTCGTTTCAGAACTTATTTCAACAAGACAAAATTCTTTTCAGGAATTATTTGATGGGGAAAAGAAAAAAAAATGGTGATCCATTTTGATTAAATAAAATTCTTTGTGGCCCATCACTCACTTGTAAAAGCAGTGGATAAATATATTGATATCTTTAGGCCCCAATCTAGCAGTAGCAAAACACAGAAAAAGATAACTGATAAAATTATTAGAAATTTCAACATATCTATAATGTATATATAATTTTAAGGACTTTATTACGATTTTTTCTCTAAACTGAAATAACAAAACCTAATGAAAACTAAATTTATTATATAAAAAATGGCGAATAGCAGTGATAATCACCAGAAGGGATATTTATTTCTTATATTGAGGGAGAAAAAAATAAAACTTATATACCTTGAATAGTGCAGTTAATTCGTTTCAAAATCTATATACTGTTCAAAACTAAACAGTTCAAGGTGATCATAATTCATTACTTCTCTTTTTCAGCATATACTAAGTTAAATTGATATACACAGCAATATGCATAGTCACATCAAATTGTACACCAATTTGTTAACTTTACCACACCGAAATCTACACTAATCAAAACTGCATAATTAAGGTATTCCTGCAACAATTTTGAAAGAGACCATTGGATGAGTTACGTGATAAAATATCCATAGATGTCGTCCGAGGGTTGAGGTAAAAAATACAACAGTTGTGATAGACGCCTTCGGAAGGCTGACGTAAGGAATGAACAAATGGGAATTTTGAGTCTAAATGTATTTCTAGATGAATGGCATGAAAATCTAATTATTTCTAGATACAATTGTATTTGTAAAATACATCCAATCTGCTCTCTGGCTTAGTAAGCGAGAGTCTGAGAAATACCAAAATGCGCCAAAAGTCAACTCCAAGGTCAGTCTTGGTCAAGGTCAAATTGACAGCCCATAATATTTCCAAATTGCGACAAGATGACTATCATTCGAAAGATTATTGGAAATAATATGAGTTTTATAATAAAGAATATCGTCTCTTCGGGACGAACGTTTTGATTTAAATCTGAAAATACCTGTTTTTTTATTATACTCACATTATTTCAAATAATCTTAACGAATTGGTGTACATATTAATATGACTATGTATATTGCTGTGTATATCAATTTCGCTTAGTGTATGCTAAAAAAGAGAAGTAAGGAATTATGATCACCTTGAACTGTATAGTTTTGAACAGTATATAGATTTTTGAACGAATTTACTGCACTATTCAAGGTTTATTACATGTGTTTTTTTCTCCCCCTCCACAGAAGAGAAAATATTCCTTCTGGTGATTATCACTGCAATTCGCCATTTTTTAAATGACAAATTTAGTTTTCACTATGTATTTGTTATTCCAGTTTAGAAAAAAAATCGTAAAGAACTCCTTAAAATGTTATATACATTATAGATATGTTGCAATTTCTAATAATTCTATCAGTTATTTTTTTCTGTGCTTTGCTACAGCCTAAAGATATTCATATATTTATTTATTGCTTTTACAAGTGAGTGAGGGGCCACAAAGAATTTTGTTTAATCAAAATGGGTCGCTGATCTTTTTTTCCCCCATCTAATAGTTCCTGAAAAGAATTTTGTCTTGTTGAAATAAGTCCTGGAACAATTTCCACATGGAGCTGAAATATAGAACCTAACCAAGAGACTGACCCACAGACTTAGAACCATGCAACGATCACATGAAATAATTGTACCCAAAACCACATGGACAGACCACAAGTTATCACAGTTTATCAGAGAGAAAACAGGAGTCCGAGCCATCATAGAAGCAATTAGAAAACTCAAATAGCAATATATAATGGAGAGACGAACTAGATAAATTTAGAAAGTATTGGCTCTGCAACGCCTATGATTGAAAAGTGTGGCAAATCCTACGAAAGGTCTGTGGCCAACGACTGACGTTAAAAGACTAATGATAATGTTGCTGAAGTAGTGTAAGCTAGTGTTTTTGAAGAGTTGACAAGATTAAGGTCATCAAAGGAAGTATCTGAGAGTTTATTAGCGACATCACACAGTTTGGAAATTGAAACCTGGAAAAGAAAACTTACTAATAGCAGAATGACTAACAATGAAGTGCTGATTCCATGTTAGGGAAAGAAAGTCCACTGGTCTCTGAGAGTCCAGAAACAACTCGAACGATATCTGGAGGGGAGGGAAAGAAGATAAGAGACAAGAATCAAAAGAATTTGCCGATTTTCACTGACCTTAAAACCATATTTAGCTGTACTAACATATCTAGCATCGATTGGCTGTCTCTGAGTGACCAGAATAAGAGTAATGTTCCTTGTTCAGTGTTGCCAATTTAGATGTTTATCATCTAGATTTGGATGTTTTTGGTTGCACTAGATGAGAGAAAATACTTTTTAGACGGTTTTTGATTAAATAGTATTTTCATTCATTTAAAAATACTAATAATATCAATAATGGTAATGATGATGATAAAAACAATAATGATAATGATAACAACGGTAATATTTTTAAGTAATATTTTAATAAAAACAAATGTTAAAACTGAAGTTACATTTAATTTTTTAGTAATTTGTGATTTTTTTCTTGATTTTTGGGTTCGTTTTTTTTTTTTTTTTTTCAAATTACAAATACGTCAAAATCCATTATGACATCATAATGAAGATATTATCACGTGACATTAGAAGTTATTATAGTAAAACATTAGAAGTTATTATCATGGGACTTCAATTATGACATCATGATGACGTCATCAGGTATGTGTCTATAAATACAAGCCGTTTCCGGGACTACTTTGATTCATTTGGTGTTTCCAGACTGATGCAGAACAATGAACCTAAGACAAACAGGTTCAAATGCAAAAAAAGTTCTGCAAAAAATATCTCAGGCAGAGCAAGTGATTTGAAAACAAATCGTAAGTACCTCTATTATCTACTTTTTTCCTGTGTCGGACTAATCAAATTATTAAATTATTAAAATGAATTAAATATATTTTGCCTCGCTTCATAACTTTGAGGCCATGAACATTGTAATTTCGCCATTTTGAATCGAGAACTGATGGCTTAAAATGATTCAACTTTTTTCTCTTGTTTTTGTCCTTGATGATCAAACATTATTCTGACATTTCTTCTTGTCTTTTATTTTTGCAGAATGAAATATCTTCACCAAATGAAGAAGCCAGCCTGTGACAAGGGATGCATAAGTTCAATGCCTTGCAACAAAACGTAACTCGATTTAGCACCCAAAAGGAGCTAGGTCTAGTTGCAAAACGGCCAACAAAACGTAACTCGATTTAGCACCCAAAAGGAGCTAGGTCTAGTTGCAAAACGGCCAACAAAACGTAACTCGATTTAGCACCCAAAAGGAGCTAGGTCTAGTTGCAAAACGGCCAAAACGGCCAAAGCGGCCAAAGCGGCCAAAACGGCAATATTTGCCTCTTGTATGTCAGCCCAGCAATTGGTCACTGACATACTCATGCATCCCAGACGGGGTTTTTTTTTCCGCTTTTTTCCCCACTTTTTCGACTTTTTCGACTTTTAAGACTATATCCATAGTATGTGTATATGCGCACACACACACACACTAAGTACACTAAACACACAAATCTTATATGCATGAGCACACACGCATGTACTTCCATGCGCACAAACACACACAATTATACGCACATGTATAGATGTTAGCGACGCTTCACCATGGGACAATGTTAGCAAGCTTCGTCTCATTGACAATCATACTGTAGTGAGTTCAATTCCAACGCTAGGTAGCTAGATTGGTAGATAGATTGGTAGGTAGGTTGGGTAGGTATCTGGGTGGCTAGGTAAGTAGATAGGTTGCTAGGTAGATAGATGTGAACACAGACACTGATAGATAGATAGATAGATAGATAGATAGATAGATAGATATGAACAGACAGCTAGATAGATTGATAGATAGATATGATCAGAAATAGATGTGAACAGACTGAGATACATACATGCATACATACATACATATATACAATAGATATGAACAGGGATCTATAAAACGGGCCGAGATAGGTAGGTGGGTGGATACACACACACACACACACACACACACATACATACATACATACATACAACACACACATTTACACACATACACACATAGGCATAGAGCCACACTTGTGGGACACCGTGGGGCTTGATCTCACTTCAGTATATGTCGGTGAGACTAGCTTCTGTATTACACCACGGCTTGGTGTCGCCCTATACTTGTGTGTGAGATTGTGGGTGTGCGTGTGTGTGTTGTTGTACGTGTTATGTCTGCTTGTGCATATGTGTGATTGTGTGCGTGTTTGTGTGCGTGAATGTAAAGGAGTATGCATGGGTTCGTGTGCGTGTGCGGTGTGTGTTGGTTGGCGTGTATACATACTTCATGGATATGCATACTTAAACGCACCATTGGTGCCAATTTATACAAATAAAACTATTTTAATACAAATTTCAGTTTGTTGTTGTTATTTCTGCATTTTTATTCAATTCCAGGAGAAAACAGTTGGTAAAATTTATTCTCTTCCTGACAATCAACACGCGGAGAGAAAGAGAAAAAATATGTTTCGTTTTTTTTCAGAGAAAATACAAGTAAGTAAAATGAAATAAATAAGCACAGAAAGAAAGAGAAAAATAGAGTAAAAAGAGAAGCCAATTACTCCAAGCCAGTATTGCCAAATTCATTTACAGGCTCACATCTAAGATCTAATTTAGAAAAAACATCTAAAAGCATCTAGATTCACAAAGTATATACAGGGATATTTGACCAAATTCATTCGTAGGCTTACATCTAAAATTCAATAATGATAAAAACATCCAGAAACATCTAGATTCACTAGATGTATACAGATATATCTTTCCGAATTCATTTGCAGGCTTACATCTAAAATCCAATAGAAAAATATTTAAAGATATCTAGATTCACCAGGTATCTACGGGCATATTTTACAAAATTCATTCGCAGGTTCACATCTAAAATCCAATAGAAAAACATCTAAAAACTTATAGATTCACCAGATATGTACAGAGATAATTTACCAAATTGGTTTGTAGGCTTACATCTAAAATCCAATAGAAAAATATTTAAAGATATCTAGATTCACCAGGTATCTACGGGCATATTTTACAAAATTCATTCGCAGGTTCACATCTAAAATCCAATAAAAAAACATCTAGAAACATCTAGATTATCCAGGTATGTATGGGTATATTTCACCAAATTTTTTTGCACGCTTACATCTAAAATCCAATACAAAAATATTTAAAAATATCTAGATTCACCAGCTATACATAGGTATATTTTACCAAATTGATTTGCAGGCTCACACCTTAAATTCAATTGAAAAAAACATCTAGAAACATCTAGATTCACCAGGTATGTTCGGGAATATTTCATCTAATTCATTTGCTGGCTCACATCTAAAAACATCTAGACTCACCATGTATACATAGGTATATTTTACAAAATTCTCTTGCATTCCTACTTCTAAAATCAAACAGAAAAAACCTCTAAAAACATCTAGATTCACCAGCTATATCCAGGGATATTTTACAAAATTCATTTGTAGGCTCACATCTAAAACTCAATAAAAAAACATCTAAAAACATCTAGATTCACCAGGTATGTACAGAGATATTTCACCAAATTCATTTGCACATTCACATCTAAAATCAAATCGAAAAACATTTGAAAACATCTAGATTAACCATATATATACAGGGATATTTTGCCAAATTTGTTTGTAGGCTCACATCTAAAACTCAATAAAAAAACATCTGAAAGCATCTAGATTCACCAGGTATATAGGGATATTTTACCAAATCCATTCTCTGGCTCACATTTAAAATCCAATAAAATTAAAAAAACAAAACATTTAGAAACATCTAGATTCACGGGGATATTTTACTGAATTCATTTGCAGGCTTACATCTAAAATCCAACAATAAAAAACATCTAGAAACATCCAGATTCACCAGATATATGTAGTGGGATATTATACCAAATTCATTTGCAGGCTCACATCTGAAATCAAATAGAAAAACATCTAGAAAAGTCTAGATTCAGCAGATATATACAGGGATATTTTGCCAAATCCATTTGCAGTTTACAACTATAATTCAATGAAAAACCGTGTAGAAACATCTAGATTCACCATATATATATATATATATATATATATATATATATATATATATATATATACATATATATATACATATATATATATATATATATATATATATGTATATATGTATATCTATCTATCTATCTATCTATCTATCTATCTATATATATATATATATATATATATATATATATATATGTATTTATATATATATCATTATTATTATTGTTACTATTGGCAATCTCACACCAGTTGCTTGGTGGTTACCGATGGAGTTTGTGTGACAGCAGGTTTCCTTAAGTCTCTAGCCCTTCTCTCCTAGTTCTCATAGGCCACAGTAATCGTGCGGTTTACAGTTTCACACCGGTTGCCCAGTGGTCATTGCTGAGAGCTGAGTGACAATAAGTCTCCTCAGGTCTTCAGCCAACATCTCTTCCCTCCTTTGCCTATCATGCCAGTGTTGTGGTTTACGTTTCTGCTTTCATTTCCCTTCCCCTGTTAGGTCATTGTTAACAATTAATGTTGCAGTCCTTATATTTCTAGCACTCTCCTCAGTATCTGCGCAGTTCCAAGCAGTGCTGTGGCCTGTACTGTCTCAATCCTTCCCTTTATCCTGATCTCCTCCAGTTTCGCCCTCAGTGTCTTTGGGACAGTTCCTAGTGCGCCCACTATGACTGGCACTACCCTGGCTTTCATGTTCCACATCCTCTTTAGTTCTCTCGCTAGGTCCTGGTATTTTTCCAGTTTTTCACTCTCCTTCCTCTTTATTCTATGATCTGCAGGTACAGCCACGTCTACTATTTTGGCAGGTCTTCCTCTTCTTGTCTACGATTACCAAGTCCGGTCTACTTGCCTGGATGAGGTGGTCGGTTTGGATGTCAAAGTCCCAGAGTAATTTGTGGTTGCCATTCTCCAGGGCTGCCTTTGGTTTGTGCAGATACCACTTTCCTGCATGGTTGAATCCCATACGTTTGCTCAGTTCCCAGTGTATCATCGTTGCTACTCTATCCTGTCTGTGCTTATACTCCTTGTGGGCGAGTTGACTACATTCACTAGTTATGTGATTCATGGTCTCATCTCTTTCACTGCATAGGTGGCACTTGCTGTTTGTCTGTGTTCGGTCGATTTTTGTTTTTATATAGTTTGTCGTGATGCTTTTGTTTTGAGCTGCCATGATGAGCAATTCCGTTTCTCTCTCCAGGTTTCCTTTTCGTAACCATGTCTATGATCTTTCGTCTACCACATGTTGTATCCGTCTTTTGAACTCTCCGTACAATTTTTTGTTTCCCATTTTTGTTTCCTAGTTTGCTGTGCTGTTCCATTGTTTTCTACTTTGTTGTTTGTTGCGCTGTTTCGTGTACTCTTAATGATTTCTTCACTGTTTGCTTGCATGTACTTTTCTAGATCTGCTCTAGCTCTCTGGACACAGTCCTCGATGCTGATGAGCCCTCTCCCACCTTCTTTTCTCTTAACGTATAGTCTATCCGTGTCATCTCTAGGATGTAATTCTTTATGCATTGTCATAAGTTTCCTTGTTCGCCTGTCCATTGATTGGAGTTCTTCCTTTGTCCATCCTAGGAATGGTCCTGTGTATCTCACTACTGATACAGCCCAGGTGTTCATTCCTTTTATTAGATTTCTGCTGTTTAATTTGGTCTCTAATATTTTCCTTATCCTTCTAAGGTATTCTTTGTTTATTTTCTCCTTCATCTCTTCCCGTTTTATCGTGTCTCATTCAAGGATGCCCAGCTATTTGTATCAGTCTTGTGCGGTCAGTGCTGTAATCTTACTGTCGTCCGGGAGTTCGATTCCTTCAGCCATTGTTGTGAGCCTTCCTTTGTGCATTACCATGATTGCAAACAAAATTCTTTGTGGCCCGTCACTCACTTGTAAAAGCAATAGATAAATATATGAATATCTTTAGGCCCTAATCTTGAAGTAACAAAGCACAGATAAAGATAGCTGATAAAAGTATTAGAAATTAGAACATATCTATAATGTATATCAGATTTTATGGTGTCCATTACGATTTTTTTTCTAAACTGAAATAACAAAACATGACGACAACTAAATTTTTTAATATAAAAAATGGCGAATAGCAGTGATAATCACCAGAAAGAATATTTTTTCTTATATAGAGCGGGTTAAATACACCCAATCTGCTCTCTGGCTTAGTAAGCTTAGAGTCTGAGAAATACCAAAATGCGCCATAAGTCAACCCCAAGGTCAATCTTGCTCAAGGTCTAATTGACAGCCCATAATATTTCCAATTTCCAGCAAGATGACTATCATTCAAAAGATTATTCAAAATGATATGAGTATTATAATGAAAAAAAAACGTGTCTTCGGGACAAACATTTTGATTTAAATCTGAACATACCTCCTTCGTAATAGCTACCTAAAGGGAATTGGCTTACTCACAGATTGTTTTGATTGGTTGGTATGATAATTCTTTAACCCAATCAGAGCGATTTCCGAATGTCCTTCATAAATTTATCCCTAGAGATCACATGCGAAACCGAGTTCGACAGAATACAAGATGGAGATTCAGAAAATACTGGCTCTGCGACGCCCATGATAGATAATTGTTGCGAAACTTGGAGAAAGTGTATGTCCAACGACGGACGTTAAAAGACTGATGATGATGATCATCATCATAATAATAAGCACTCACCCATACCATCACTTTAAGAAAAAATAAAGTTTCATCTCAACCATCAACCAAAAATATTTAAAAAAAACAACACACCCTACATCTATCCCGCCCCACATATGTCAACACCAATCCATTAAATTCTGGACACCACCTCCCCATGTAGAAAAAAAAACAGTCAAACAAACCTTTGCTGAGAACTTACCATACCATTTAAATCCTAACCTCTCCTCTCTCTGTGCCTTCTTATCTAAAAAGAAGCCCAACACCCACAGAGACAAATAACAAACATTCTCTGACCCCTCCCCTTACAGACCCTTCTTATTACAGACAAAATTTGACTCTCACCTATACAGACACACGCATGTCTCCTCCCGCTCCTACTCATCAGCCCTTAACACCGAAATATCCCCATTTCTTTTCTCAACCTCAAACACTTGGACACCACACAATTTTTTTCTGCACCACTGCAAGTTTCTCTGAAAAAGATGGCTTGCACCCATCGAAATGTATCAAAACGCGCCTGCATGATTATGAATATTTTCAAGTTGTAAGACCGGCTTTTCTCTCTTCCGATTGCCACTTTCATCAACACACACACACAAATATATATATATATATATATATATATATATATATATATATATATATATATATATATATATATATATATATCACAGAAGGCAATGAAACTAATATCAGGAATAAATCTTAGCAATAGAAAAAGATCAAGATGAATTCAGGGGAGGGCCAGGGTGAAGGATATCATACATTACGTTAGAAGAATGGGGATGGACAAGGCACGTAGCAAGAAGAAAGGGCAATAGATGGAGCGAAAGACTAATTGATTGGTGCCCGTAAGATAATAAACGCAGTAGAAGACCAGGCACAAGATGGAGAGACGAGATTAAAAAAAAGTTTAGCAGAGACTAGCGCAATCATGTCCGTCATAGAAGGAGATATGAAAGGCCTCTATCCAGCAGTGGACTTCAAACAGTTGCTATTGATGGTGATCCCAGAGTTTTCTTTATATTGGGAGACACTTCTCCGTTTTTTTTTTGTCATGCACTTATGTATGCGCTTATGACTGTCCACACGATATTTCCAAAAGTTCTCAATGAATATCAATGAAATTCAATGGAAGGGTGGAAAATGAGGTGGAAAAAAAGGTGATTTTTGGATGGATCCATGCAATCCCCCTGACAAAGGTGTGTGTGCAATTTCTAGTTCATATTGTGTAGACACTTTACATCGGTTTATTCAGAACGGTCGTTAACAGGTTATATATTGGTCAAGAGGATATGTTATACATTAATCAAGAGAATAATAAACATGGCTAAAATCATTTATGAAACTGGTGTCACTTGAAAATTCTGAAGATGAAGCTTCTATTTTACAAGCATTGTAAATAGAAGGTATGTACGCTTTGTAGATATCTAAAATAAACACATACAATCAGGGTCAGGATTAGGCGTAGAAGGGCCTTGAGGCATAAGTCTGCTTGGGCCCCTTACATATATATATATATATATATATATATATATATATATATATATTGTGTCATCCACAGACAGCTGTTTCGATGTATTACATCTCTTCAGTGTGGCTATAGACTTTCCATTATCCAATCCAGTACCGCTAGGCGGAATTGAAACCTTCACTTCAGACCTGGAGGCCGATTTCCTACCTCTGGACGGTCAGTAAGGCTGAATTTAAGCGATATATCTATTTACACAGAAATTCCTCATCCACCAGAGTGCTCTATTCCTATGGAAGAGCATTGCATATATAACATGACCTACTCAGGGCCCCTAAATCCGCCCTGGGGCTCCTCCAGAGACTGACGGCCTGATCCCTCCGCTTCCAGGGCCTTGCAATTAATAAAGTACTATTCACAACGGGTTTATTGGTATATTTAAATTGAAAAAAAAAATGAAATTTTGAGGTGTCAAATAAAGGAGACCGGAAGCATTAGAGCGAGAGTTTTAGGGTGGGGGATCTCTGTGCTCATTTAAAACATTTGTGGAGTTACTATCGTGTCAGTTATTTGATTACATTAAACTATGAATATATTCTCAAGTGATAAACTCTTTCTTTTCAGTCTATTAGAAAACAAGAAAAAGACCAGAATCTGTTCAAAACCTGTGACGTTGTTTATACAAGTTTTGAGAGCGGTTGGCGACATTTGGAAACGTTCGTTTTTGCAATAAAACTTCGTCTCAACTTAAAACATCCGAGCAAAAATATATAATTATTGCATAGAAAAAATAAAACGAAAAATATCACCTGAAACGAAAAATGATTAATGGGTATATGGAAAGGATACACACACACATATATCCACACTCACACACATACATCCACACACACACATACACACACATACACATATATATATATATATATATAGAGAGAGAGAGGGGGGAAGTGTATACACTTGTTATAAACACTGTATAGTCTGCTTTCTCCCTTTCTTTCTTTCTTGAAATTTTTTATCTAACGAATAGGTCTAAAAAAAGTAATATGATGTAGTGTGACGTAAACAGAAAAAAGTTCTACACCTTTCTTCTCTCTCTCTCTCTCTCTCTCTCTCTCTCTCTCTCTCTCTCTCTCTCTCTATCTATCAATCTATCTTGGCTTTTTCATGAACGCTATTAATCGATTCAGATTTCATCTGAACACTTTTGGCTTTCTTAGAACTGTCGTCTTTCATCGCAGCTAATAATAAACTGCACTTCAAAGCAATGTTTTCTTGTGTTTCAGAATCACACAGTGGAATATTATTAATCAATGGTGTTTGTAATGTTGCTTATCTGATGGGACGGTCTCTTTTATTAACTGGCTCATATTTAGGCTTAAGCTCATAGTAGTTTATAATCCCATTCCCGTTAGCAGTCAGTTTTATTGAATGACAAAAAGACGGGATATAAAAAAATGATATTATTACTGCTGCCTACGAAGGAAGAGGTAAATGTGTTCACTCATGTCTATCTGTTTGCCGACACAATATTTCCAAAAGTTCTAGATCAATTTCGATGAAATTTTCTGTAAGGTTGGGCTATGGGATAAGGATGAATCGAAGGAATTCGGGGAAGGATTCTGGAATTTTCTTTTGATTCAGATATTTTGCCTACATCAAGACAATTGTTCAAAATTGTGAAAAATCAAAACTTACACAGTTAACTCCCCTGTATCGTAGTTATATATGAACTTATTTCCTCACAATTTTTAGTGTACGACGTAGGTTGAAGCGTGCTCTCGGTCTGGGTGCTATCTAGGTTTCCCATTTAAAAAATTCAAAGAATAAGAGAGAGAGAGAGAGAGAGAGAGAGAGAGAGAGAGAGAGAGAGAGAGAGAGAGAGAGAGAGAAACAGATTACAGGACAAAAAGTTGATATCGAGTTTATTAATGAAAACATTGTTTTTGTGCTAGTGTGTTCCACTCCTGGCCATATTGTTTCGTCAACAGATTTGAAAATCAGCATCAGTACTCCACTACATTCTTTTAGAAATGTTTCTATTTTTATTTTTGGAAAAGAAGTACTTTTGACCTTTTAGGAGCCTTATTATGGCGTGTTTCATAATGTCGTTCACTCTTCAGAATCTATATATTTTTTTACTCAATTTTCTAGTGTAAAATGGCAGTGATGTCATAAGCAGAATTTATTCTGACTATTTGTCTTGACTAGTTGTTTTAGAAAGAAGGGTCCACAACCAATGCACCCTACCGATAGTCACCAATGGAACTGAGACATGGAACCTGGCCAAAAGATTGACCCTCAGACTGAGAACCGTGCAACGGGCATGTGAGAGAATCGTGCCCTACATTACATGGAGAGATCACAAACAGCATAGTATACCAGAGGAAAAAAAGGAGTCAGGGGTATCATAAAATCTATTAGACAACCCAAAGTGCAATGAGCTGGTCATGTTACAAGAATACTAGACAACTGGTGAACTTCACGACTCACAATGTGGATCCCCAGAGATCATATCCAAAACTGCCACTGGGAAATATTAGAATGGCGAGATGAAATAGATAAGGTCTGCTACGCCCATGATAGAGAGGTCTGGCGAATTCGGAGGAGGGTCTACGTCCAACGACGGACGTTAAAAGACTGATGATGATGATGATGATGATGATGATGATGATGATGATGATGATGATGATGATGATGATGATGATGATGACCCCACGGTTGTTCATTTATTGACTTTGGTCGCGGGTCTTAATAATAATTTTCGGAATTCCTCCGGTCAGAATTGTATGGAAAACGTGTTCAATAGTCTCTGTATGTTGTTTCCTTAAAAAAAAATGCGATTTTCAATTTTTCGGTACCCGGGTTCGAGTTTGCACTTGATGTAATATATAGGTTAAAAGTAAAACCTTTTGGGCGTTATTTCAGCCTTTTAAAATCCAGAATCATAAAATAAACACTTCAAGGATCAAGAAAAATAGATGATGAAAAAAGGGGGGGGGGGGTCCAGGGGACCTACTTTTCTGTCTAGACTATTTGTTTCTACTCTGTTGATCAGCGTTTGTCTGACAGCGCATTTGCTTCTTCACAGTTAAGTGAACGTTTTTACATTTCATTCAACTAAATTTCACAAATAGAAAGCAGTGTTCTCCGCTTTACAAAAGTCCTGACTTGGCATTTCCTATTGCGTAGTAAACCTGATTTTCGGATAAGAAATGAGAAGAAAAATATTAAAAACATATTGCGAGGGTAGGAAACAAACATATTCCCTAAAGCTTTATCGAACCACGATTGAAGAGATTGTGTTTGTATGTGTGTGTGCATGCACTGCCATTATTCGACCACTGGCCATTGTGCAGGATTGATTTTCATCAGATATATCTGTCAGCACACACAGCAGTGAAGTGTCAAGTGTGAAGTGTTTTGGATCAGCCGTTCCCGGGAAATCTTCTTTTTTTTTTTAAACAAATCACAGATTTCGAGGTGCAATCAAAAAGTTCCAAGACTGTACATGCGCAACAGGAAGTGAGCAGTAATCGCCCTGATGTGAACTTCCGGGTCTGTGTTACGTGCGTTTTTGTGATAGCGTCCATGTGCTCCTTTGCGATTTCAGGATCAAATTCTAAATCAAAATGGAGACCCTTGAAGTGTTGAAGCCGGTCTACAATAATGAAACCATGAGCTGAGTGGGAGGTACAAAATCAGTGGAGGATGACAAGAGGCCAGGGCAATCTTCAACGAGCATTAACCCTGGAAATGTCGAAGAAATTGGACGAATTGTGTGTCTAAATCATTTGATCACAATCGATGAAGTTTCTGATATCATCAACGTGTCATTTGGATCAGTTCTGAGGGATAACGTCCGGTGCAAACTACCTGAATCAAGATTTGCATAGTTCAATATTGAACATCTTGTCAAGTTCAGTATTGAACATCTTAATTCTCATGTCGTGTTCAACATTCACTCGCTTGCGTTGTACAAAAAGGGTTCAGTTATACATATTTTAATTTCATGGTATTAATTCCAATTTTAAACTGCATACCCCCGATCATCATTTGACGGACCCTATGAATCCGTGGGCCCCAGTTTCGAAACTACTCTCCTATCGGATCAAACCCCGTCGGTGGTCTACCAGGCTACTCCCCTTTCCGAATCAAACTTAAAAGCAAGACCAGAAGAGAAGAGACAGTCCTGCAAAATGAGATATTTCCCTGGTTGCCAGATCTTCCTTTACAGCCGACGAGGGAAGGCCTGCCTCTTCCGTCTGAGAGGCTTGTTGACTACCAGAGGGCCGGCAACAGACGTTGGAAGCCCTTGTGAATCTTCGTTCGTTGACCCAAGCCATGATATGGTAGCGAGTGCTCACGTATGTCTGGTTGCATGTAGATATTCACTTAGCTTAGTCAGAAACAGAACCATGTGCCAGCAAATCGATTTAGGACGTACACAATCAATAACAATGTTTAACCAGCGTATACAGACTTCGGAAGTCATATAACGACTCGAAAAAGTAACATTTTCAAGTTAAAAAAGTATATATCCATCAGAAATTACTTTCTATTGATTCAAGCATTGATGCACATCCTATAAATTACCCAACGATTTCTAACATTACAAAAATTCTGGATAACCTTATCGTGATTTGTTGAACACTGTCTATTGAGCATTTGTCTGAACTGAATTAGAGTTAGGTTTAGTAACTACATTAATTTCTGAAGAATATATTGTTTAATTTGCTTAATTATATTTTGTAATTAAAGAAAACTTGATATTTTAGAGCATTTGTATAACTTTGGGGCTCTGTTTAATTATGCTTTGTAATCGAAAAAAAAACATTTTATGGGCCTTTGTATGACCTTTGGAGCCTTTGTATGACTTTTGGAACCTTTGTATTGCTGATTAAAAACCAACATAGGTTTATGTACGTCAAAACAAAGATCAACAGATTAAGTTCCCGGATACGTCAATCTTCCAAGTGAAGTGAGCTTGTCTTGAAAACAAGGCATTCAAAACCCCATCTTTTTTAACCAGCAGCGCCATTGAGAAATAGGTAACTTTCACCAAAGAAGCTAAAATCCACGTGTATGTGTATATGCAGGTGTTTTCTCCATCTTTACAGAAATAACAATCTTAAAGAATCTAAAGATAAAATTTGCAACAAAGGAAACATAATACAGTATCATATTCATTCCGTTTTCGTTATTGGAACTGGCTCAAATTTGCCTTTCTGAATACGAGTTTTATGATAAAGTCTCAATTAATTTTAAACATGA
Organism: Thysanoteuthis rhombus; assembly: GCA_963457665.1. NCBI lineage: Eukaryota > Metazoa > Mollusca > Cephalopoda > Oegopsida > Thysanoteuthidae > Thysanoteuthis > Thysanoteuthis major. The sequence goes on from CAUOPZ010000510.1 coordinate 241,601, forward strand.
GCCAAATTTGCATGAGTAAAGATAGCCTAACTGACAGAAATTTATATTTCTTTTCAATCGGAAAAGCCAGATGAAGAGAAAGCGATATTTCATTACACATTAGATATCTTTAATATTAGACAAGCTTGTCTTTCACATACTTTTCATTCAGTGATGACAAAAGAAACAGAACAAGATTGAGCACCTAGCCGCGGAGCAATGGTTGGCAAGATGGTCTAGCAGACTATTTCTGCAATTGTGTGTTCAGTCCTCACTGGATGACTCACCATGATTTCTTTCCTTGTCAATTCACTTAATACATAATATTTAATTATTTCCGTCGGATTATATATCCATTTCTTAATATATATAGACACACACACACACACACACACACACACACATATATATATATATATATATATATATATATATATATATATATATATATATAATGATGATAATAATGAAAATATATGTGTGTGTGTGTGATCAAAGCTAGTTGGTGCATGGGTCAGTTTGAATCACTTGCTTTAGTTTTTGTTTCCACAACTTGAGGGCAGCACTGTTTGCCTCATTTTAGGTAAAAGAATTTCTACCATTTTCCTTTTAAGTTTGAGTCACATATAAACATCATAGGGTTTCGCCTTAAAAACGTATTTTTCATCCAGGCAAGTAACTTTTTCACTTGAGCAAACTTGTGCCCAGTTCATCCTGTAATGAGCAGTTGATAATAGCGCGGTTTATGCTTATGAGAAGCGGCAATAAACAGTATATGTAGACTACAATTCAAGCAGATTATGTCAGAGCCTTTCCTTTGAATAAAAAGTATAGAAAACCGTGAGTTCGGGACTGGTTGGTACACTGTAAGTCGGATTATTTAATACACCGTGCCAGCGTATCTTAATAATTGCACGAACTTTGCAAAATATGAGAGGTTGATGAGATACCTCGCAGAAAAAGGTTACAAGCCCCAGAATGTTCTTAGAGATGGCCACTGTCTCTTGCATGCGGTGAGGGCATCACTGTTGTCACTGAGTAGACAGTTTTATCAAGCTCCTTCTGTAGAAGTAAGCAACATTTTCATAGATCTCAAAATAGCAACAAAGAGTTACAACACAGGTACCGTTGACATGATTTTAAATGCTTTGTGTAATGATATGGCATTGGCTGCGATCTTGTTTCAGATTCACAATGGAATCGTCCAATTTTTATGTATGTGACCTGGTCGACCTGGAATTACGTCTCCATAAAGTGTTTTATTGGTACTTCAAGGTCTTGAGTTATATGGACATTGCAATGCTGTCATTGAGGCAAAAGAGACAGAGTTTGGTTAAAGCACGACATCTCCCACCAAGAAGCATTCATCAGTTGGAGATTTTTCTCTTGAAAGGTTTACCCTTTACCCAAAGCACCCTTGAGGGGCCATCCAGTGAAGACCAGAAAGATCAAGTGTTCTCATTGACACACCTGAAAAAAACGCTACCAACTGAGGCAGAGGAAAAACAAAATGTCTTCAAAATAACCAAACAAACTTCAAATAAGTCAAAAAATGTTCAGTGAAAAAAAAAAAAAAGCGAAAAAGAGGAAAAAAAAAAAGAAAAAGAGAAAAGCCAATATAACTGATAAATTCACAGGCGACCAAAATGTTTATTTGGTGTGATAAGAACCTTATTCGTATTCAAGGTCTCGTAAAAATTCGGTAAAGAGCACACTTAGTCAAATGTGGTCACATCTTGATTGCCTTTCGGAAGGCAACAAGAATTACTTGGTTTGTAGAAACTATACATCTGATGATTCTAAATTTGTCTATTAATTGTCCAACATAATAATTTTCTCTTTGGTGGCAAAAAATGTGCTGCTGATATTGTTTTGATATCTTTTTCATTTTATTGGGATATGGCGTGTCAATAAAGTTCTGATTAGTGGCGTAATTTTTTCTTATTGTTCTTTGTTTTTCTTCCACCTTATTACAATGTATCGTTGAGGTCTATTCATGTATGGTTCCACTTGTCCTACTGGGTAGCCATTACATCTATCACGTTTGCAGCAATACAACAAACTAATCGTATCAAGTTGTTCTAATTACCACCATAGAGCAGGGCAGGTTGATACACAGCTCTATTTAAATGCTTATATAATAAACTTAATTATTGCTCAAGAATTAAACAATCCTTCCAAAGGAAATCTCTTTTGCATAGTAACTTTTGGTCATACTTGCATTTTAATGATATATATATATATATATATATATATATATATATATGTATGTATGTATATATATATATATATATATATGTATGTATGTATATATATATATATATATATATATATATATATATATATATATATATATATATATATATATATATATATATATATATGGGGGGGACAAACCGGGGCTAGTTGGTACATATATTTTTTTACTTAGATGACTTCAAGAGAATCTTATCAGCCTTCTGAAGATATGTACAAAATCGATTGAGGCTTATTAAAGACTATTATACCATAACTAAAAAGTATTGCTTTTCTTTTTTTACACCCTTTTCTCATATATATATATATATATATATATATATATATATATATATATATATATATATATATATATATATATATATATATAATGCTTGTACTTATAAATATTAGATAAAATCATAAGCCCTTATCATGAAAATCATTATACTCTTATCATAAAAATCATTATGCCCTTAACTAAATAAGATCTCATTTAGTTTCAAAATAGAGTTTCTAAATGTATTCAACAACTGATGGATACAATCAGTGCGCAGCGTCATCACGATTGTTTGGACAATATCTGCCCTCTCTGTAACCACACATACGTTCCGTTTTACGTAAACTAGGAAAGTTATCAAAAAATAAAAATGAAACAAACTTCTTAGGCTATCATTTCAATCAAACTTAATTGCTGCCTAAATACTCACAGGAGGTGTTACCCGAAAGCGAGGATTTGAACCGAATGTAATGCAAATTTATTCGTTACTCTTTTTTGAGCCAGTGTAGACATGCCCAAGGGGATTTGTTAAAGGATGTTGGAAACTATGAATTAGATTAAGCTCTTTTTTTATATTCATTGTTAAATTTTTCACGGAAACTTCCCGAACATTCGGATAACACCTTATGTACAGCAATACATGTGAATATATTCATATACGTGACTGACATGCTTTTTACACACACGCATTTATCTCTATTATTCTACAAAGTGCACATACTTATTCAATCGATATATATATATATATATATATATATATATATATATATATATATATATATTGCGTATAATTTGTGTGTGCGTATAAGTGTGTAGGAGAGAGAGAGATGGAGGAAGAGAGAGAGAGAGAGATGGAGGAAGAGAGAGAGATGGAGGAAGAGAGAAAGAAAGGGGGTGGGGGAGAGAGAAAAAAACGGCTAAAAAAGTGACGAAAAGAAAAAAGGATACTGAAGATGTAATGACATAAATTCATTATGATATTTCATGCTTCAAAAGACACATTAAAAATAAGCAGACACATAGGCTGTTATTAGCAGAGATGCCAGCATAGAAATCAAATAACAGTATTTTTAATTTATTTCTGATTGTACATCCCTAAGGAATATATGAATCAATGCATTGACCGTCAATTCTACTGGTAATGTTTGCCCTCTACTAATGTTTTCAAAGGCTTTACTTGCAATTAAATCTAAAGGTTACGCTTATCTACCCTTTTATTAGAGATCGTCAAGCAAAACTTCCACCAAAACAGTCAACATAAGTTTCTTCAGTTTTATTAAATCGGACTATCTGGCTGGTTGTCTATGTACGGATCACGCGTATAGTGCGCACCAATGGAGCTGGAGGACTGAAAATTTGAAGATTTTTGGCTATCTAAGGAAAAAATCTTCCTCTAAATAAGTTTTTGAATAGGAAGTTCAATGAAATGCAAGTTTATACTAAATTCATCTCTTAGTTTATGTCTGGCAGCATCCACACTTTTTTGTTGTTTTTGTTGAAAAATTCAATCTTTTCTTTAGTGATCGGTGCCTAATAAGTTAGAGAAGTAACTTATTCATTAATTCCTCACTTTCCTTTTCCATTTTTTTTATTACTTTATCACCCCCAACGCAGCATGCTGCCAAAAGATGTTAATCACGTGACGGTTTCAATTGAGTGACTAACTAGACCTGTGATTTTCTTTTCTTTTCTTTCTTTCTTTCCTTTTTTTTCCACAGACTCGCTATATCACCCCTTTGTCATACACTGATACATGTTTGATGAATCAAAGTTCTTTATTCTGTTCACAAGAGCTCGTGCTATGACGCAAATAATAAGCGCCATTTTGTTGCAGAGGATAGAGTTTCTGGCAGATTTTTGTGACAGACGATCAATTTTCGATTTCCAACCGATGCAAGTTGTACACAAGGCGAATACGATAAGAATGATATGAACAGGGTTATAATCGTTCGCTTTTTTTTTTCTGTAAAATTTCCGAAAATTATATCGATGAAAAAGATTGATTTAGTTTTCAAAATAAAAGTTCTAAGGGATTTAGCTTCTTGATCATTAAAAAAAAATTGTAACCACTCCATACTATCTTTGGTTATTTGGTTAATCTTACTCATGCTGTATCTGATAAATAAAACTTGCAACTTGACAAGATTGCTAAACAGAAACGACGTTAATCTAAGGTTCACATTTACTTGAAGCATTCACTAACCTCTTTCGGTGTCCTATGCTGTCCGAAGATTGAGGATGGTGATGTAATGATCATAATTAAATCTTGAACTAGCTTTGGGTCGTAATTCTTATGCACACCAGTACGTCACCACAACCCCATCACACCAGTCTAACACAATGACGCCTGGGCGAAGGAACTATCTAAACATGAAAAAAAAATTCAGCCATCTTTGCTTTGAAAATAAGAAAGACTCTCGCTAATTGTTAGGAAAAAATGTCCAATAGAGTTATCATTTTAAATATCAATTTTCAGATGTCTATTTTATAAGGTTAAATAAAAAAAATGAACTGGCGGGCTAACGGACTAGCGTACATGTTGTAGGGACCACAAAAATTTAGTTTAATCAAAGTTGTACAAAATGAGATCGAGGAGATTCCCTTCAAAATATAATAGCAAAAAATCAAACAATAAATTAAATGGATGTAGTGAATATTTTTGACTAATTACAAGCGAGTTTTCCAGCAAGCGAAATCATTCCCATTTTTAACGGCAACGTAAGTCAACTCTACTCAGAGCGGGGTGATATTCACTGTTAAGACCTATTTTCAAATTGGTTAAGAGCGTTTGTTAGGAATTAAGTGACCTGGAAAAGAGAGAGAGAGAGAGAGAGAGAGAGTGTGTTCTTTTTCTCTGTCAGTCCATAGTGTTGATAATCATAAAAAAAGATATGATTCCATTGGATCTCGAGCATTCATTGCGCTAGTAATCTTTGTTCTGCATTGCAGGCTGGTGAACTACCAGCCTAAAAATAGACTGGTGTGCTGTTGGACTGGCATGCTGGCGTACATACGCTTAGCTCTTTTAGAAAAGTACAGTTAACCACGAGCAACATATTTCTGAGCGACTGGAAACTTTTTTTAATTGATGTTTATGCAATTGTTTCTCACTGACTTTCCTTCTATCAGTTCAGCTAATAATTTGTTAACAGACAATTCTTCAAATATAAAGCCAAATGGTTTGATTGCCAAGTTTTATGTCCGAAACATAGTGTCTTTGTATTGTATCATTTTTAAAGTGGGAGCAAACAGCCAATGTCAGGAAACGAACAAGGTGGGAATTAGGAAGTGTCAGACTAAAAAAAAAACCGAGTCATTTTGCAACTGGTTTTTCTTCGGTGTGAGATTTTGATTGGCAGTTTTATTTAGGCATAACGTGAGAATTGAAAAAAAAACTCGTCAACTTCTTTGTAGAACACAGAGATGTCTCTATGTGTCACACTGGGAACGTTCTCTTCATAGCTTCATCTGGAGAATACGAGGGACCCCAGTGATCTATTGTATTTATTCCTGACATAGTACTGGTATACTTTGAATGGTGCAGACAGTTTGTTCCAAAATTCCCCGTACTATTCAAAACCACACTGTTCAAGGACTATAATTCAATGTGTTCTTCCCAGCTTATAATTAGTCTTATTAATTTGTACTACATTAAAACCTGCACCAGTGAAAACTACACTGTTAAAGCTATTCCTGTAATCTTTAGATAAGAAAACATAGCCATCACACGGTGTCCTGCATTTTAGGAGGAAAAATTTTAAAATTGTGTATACTAAGCTTAATGCAACATCTATTTTGTCTAACTCTGGGACTTTCTTCGTTTTTCTTCCGTAAAATTCCGTCACCAAAATTCGATGAGTCATACACTTAAAACAAAACCCATGACGAGTTTGATTAGTTACTTGTCAAACAATAGCAAAAATGTCAGGGTCAGATTTATTCGATACGATGCTTTTGCATATCTATACCCAAGTAAGAAAATTGATAGATTTGAGGAAAAGATAATTAATTAGAATTGGGTTCCATGTAGTATTTTGTCATCTTCGTGTCGGACGAGGATAAGACGTGAAATTTTTAGATTTTTTTCGGTCACACCCGCTTCCCATGTCCAATAAAGTCACATTTTTGCTTCTTCTGTTCACCCTTAACTGACTGATGTAATTTTTTAATAGACTCTCTTGTCCAGTATCAACAAATGAAGGTCCTTATTATCTTATTTACTCATAATCTTCGGAACATATATAGACTTTATAAAAGTTGAAATAATCATCTGATGTAGAAATAGAAGAGGGAGAGGAGTATGACCCTGCTGCAACCAGGCTTATATCATTCATTTCAATTATATGAAGTATCATTACAAACCATTATAATGTAAGGCAGCTATTTTAATCGATTAAGATGAAGGTAAATAGTAGTTATAAAGATGAATAATAACGATGTACTAATTTGATACATCACAAAGCAAAATTGATTTAGGGACAGGAAGTGTATAGCTTAGGTGGGGAAGACCTACCTTGAAGATCAGTATTCGAAATCCTGGCTTTTTGGGGATGTTGAAAATCGACACACAATATACAACCACTTCAGTCCCAAAGCTAACCATAACCCAAGTTTTTCAAACATATTTCTTTTTTTCCAATTAAATTGGTTAATGTTTTGCTAAAAATCTTGGACTGTTTACAGGCATCCATTGGCCTACAGTTCAGAATTTGATCTCCATGCATTTATGAATATTTTGTAACTAACTATCAATTTTCCACTTTCCGAAAGTTGAGCAGTTTTAAAAAAAGCGGAAATGACTTCAAGTAAAGAAGCAATTACCATTAATTTATATTATTGAGCGTTCCCAGATCCCCCTAATGGTGATGATGGTGTGTTAGACTGATTCTTCGGAGTGTTGTTGGGGGGTACATGTGACTAGGATGTAGTAGAGAGGAGAGGGTGTGCACTGCCTCTATAACGGCTCCCCTTATTTCCAATTTTCCCCCTTTATCTTTCTTTTTCCACTATCTACAGAATTATGGATCCCATTTTAACGCCTCTCGCTTATTCGTTGGCTAGAATTCCAAATGCACATTTTCCCATATTCTAAACTGTGCACTGGTCGAGAGGTCTCCTCCAGTATTTAGCAGGATTTATCATCGTGAAATGTTAGCCAAAATGCAGTAGGTGAACTGCAGTTCATAAAACTTTTCCCTACCCCTTTCATCGGCTACAACCCACCGCCCCGGCCAGTCACACAGAAAGTTTAGTTGAAATAACTCGAGAAGTGATTGCATACAATATGCGTACGCACACGTGCACACACACAATGAAAGAGGAGGTGTGGGTGGCTAAACGGTTAACGGTACGAAGAATGGAATCAGTGGACAGAGATCGAACTTGGGCTAGGTCAGTTTGCGTTCATTTTGCACTAATGCCATTGGGATCGGCACGAATTCGTCCCTTCGGCTACGTAAGTAAATAAAAGGGAAATCTGAGTCCTTTGGCCATGCAATGTAGTCCATCTTGGTCATCAGGCTAGCACCCCAGTCCTGTAAAAACCTACAATAGCTAGAGAAACAATAATTGGGTCTCCATGAATCATTCGAGAAGTAGAGATTAATTCATGTGTCGCTCAACACGGGAACAAATGTGTCTGAGTTTGAGTCAAGATGAAAGCAATAATCTTCTGCGATCTAAAAGCTTGCTGATCATTAATTTATAATTCGAAGATCATTTCCGACGAGATAGATGCAAATGCAATTCTCTTCGCATGACCCTCAGTCAAACAATATTGTTGAACGTAGACGAATTCTGGCAATCCTTTCTAAGCTACGATGTATTTTATGGAGACTATTACAAAGATACTCTTCAAAATTTTGGTTCGCTTATTTCAAGTGTCCCTACCTAGCTCTGAGAAGGAATTCTCGACCTAGCTTTCTCTCTGTACCTTCCTATTCACGTCACCATGCAATTTCATTCTCTCACCTCAAGATAGATGAAATGATTTTAGCAATTGATTATAAGATAAGTAAACTTTTATGACAAATTTCAAGTGTGACCTAAGAAACACTTCATCTTTTTATCATAATTAAACTTCTCGTTTAGGTAACTGTCTTTGCCGTCTATTTTTTTGAGAAATCATTAGCATTCCAAATCTCATTCAGACGACTTGATTCCTCATTTCTGTTCTTGATGTTGTTACCACAGAGTTTCGGTCGACTCATTCTCCAGCTTTCATCAGGCGTATAATGAGCGGGAAAAGTGGACGAAACCAAGCTATATATTTCTTAAGCCTTTGTGGACCTTCAGCGTCTAAGTGATGGTCTCACAAACTACACCAAACCAGCCGTGGTACTGGGTTAGTAAAAGAAGGCAACAAGTCGAAATTCCGTTTAACTGTTTTATATAAAGTATTGATTATCAATATCTCTGGAGACGGGAAATGCTTATTCGCAGTTGAAAAGAGAGGTGGCCGATTTTCATCTAAGTCAAACTGACTGGTCTCTCATCTCACGAACGATAGTCTAGTTGATAGTAGCAGCAGTTGACGGCGAATCGGCTGACAAGAGGGACTGGTAGTGTTCTCTTCTCCAACCCCAATTCTACTCTACTGTGTTACGAAAATCCCTCCTATTTAAGCCCTGGGTATCAACACTGTATTTCTTTGTAATTGATTCCCTTTTTCTCTTTTCCTGTTGACGTTATCTTGATCCTTCCAGAAAATCCCAAATATTGACCCTCATCCGTCTCGCGACGCAAGTCCGTCCAAGATCCTAAATTAGCCTCCCCCTCTTTCAAGAACTCTGCAAATTACTTTTCCTTCAAAACCCCAGACATTGGCCCCTATCTGGTCATCGAATCAGGAGGAGAACTTCTCTAAGAGTGCTTGTTTTTGCAAGCCAGGGATTTGACAGAACACATTAAATTGAGAAACTGCAGGTGCCTGCACTTGGAAGCACGTAATTCTCAATTTCCTACAGTATCTTCAAAAAACATATTAAGCCTTTAATACAGATAACTCCTTTGGTAATAACCATAGTAATTTTTAGGACACGGGGGACTCCTGGTCCCCTAGTGTCACACCTTAACGAGATAAAAAATGTGACGTAGGGCCAAAAAGAATACAGGGTATGTTTATCTTGAGCGTCCTTTCCCCTTTTCAAACAGTCTGTAAAGTGGAAACGTTCGAGCTAAGCAAACCTTTTGCCCCTTTATAGGAAGAGTCCCCATGCACAGGGGCGGATTGGGCTGCAGAGCACCAGGGCAAAATCCCAGTGCGCCAGTCAGTCTGTAAGCCAGTACCGCCTGGCGCCAAGTCAATCGGCCAGTAATTCTCAAACTGTGTGTTGCGGTTACGATAATGTGCTGCAAGCATCTTCCAGGTGTGTTGCGTAAGTTTTTTTTCCAAAATAAAAATAATCTTGAATGTGTCCATTGCAGGTACTATGCATGTCTCGATTCCACGACTGAGTTGCCAATCTAGTTGTTTCATAAACAGAATTTTTTATCTCAATATTTTTAGTGACAGATTAAAGGGAAAAGGAGTGGTGATTACAAATATCAGTATGATGGATATAAAAGTTTTTTTTCCCTGAAATGCTTCCGTCTTATTCATTTAATTTTTACAGTTGGTTTACCGTCAAAATATATTTCTTAGTGTGTCACCATACTATAAAGCTTGAGAACTGTTGCAGTGGACGGCTAACCTTATTGGCCTCTTGGTTTCAATACTTATGTGCCACTGATAGAGCTGAATTTAACGTTGATGGAGCCCAATGCATAACATTTATTGAGGGCCCTTCTATTTTAGTATTTAGCTATTATTTTCAAACAAATCTAATCGAAAATAAAGTATTCAAAAATACGTTTGATTTAACGTAAAGCCCTTTATCTTGGACGGTGTCACTTTACTATTTGATTTCGTGATCGGTTTCGTGATTGGTACTCCTCTCAATCCATTTTCTATTGTTTTTTTTCTTGAAGATGGTGTTCATGATTTTGAACCCGTCTGCCGTTGCAAAATTAACGAGATTTTCACTTCTTTCGTTCTGTATTTTGTGACTGAACTTGTCGACACAACCACGATTGCCTTGTCCTACCTGAACGCTGAAGTCTCCCGTCATCATATTCAAATATTTTTGGTGTGGAGTTCTAGTCTCGTAAAAGTTGTCCTCTTTGGTTGATTATGAAGAGGGAGTGAAGACTTGAATCATGTTCAGTTTATGCCTCTCCGAGAGCGGCACAGTGATACTGGCTATGTGATCTGAGATAGCTTTCAATCCTACAACGTTTTTGCGTTATTTATGAATAAGAAAGCCAACTGCGTTTTATTTTCCTCTTTAAAGAAGGTGCTTACTCTTTATTTCGAATATCTCTTTTCTGGGCCCTCTTATTTCGCTAAAAACCGATAATATCCCATTTTAGGTGATGATCTTGTAAATTTCACAAAACTTCCAGGACTTGTAGGGGCCCAAGTTACGAAACAAAGAGCGAATTCCAAAATCATTGATGCTATCATACAATAAGGCACAGACCCTGTATTTATCAGTCTTGCAACATATCTACCAACATGGCAGCTCGTTCATCAGGTTACATAAAGATTTGCTTTTTCGGCTCGAAAAGGGGTTAAGGCAAGGTGATACGAACTCGACCAAACTCTTTACATCCGGCCTTGAGATGATGATCTTCCGAAACTTAGACTTGGCAAATGAAGGAATTAGATTAAACAGTGAATAACCAAGTGATTTAAGATTTGCTGACGACATCGTCCCTTTTAAAGCCAAGAACCTTCATGACCTTAAAATAATGCTAGACGAACTGAATGAAGAAAGCAAGAAAGTTGGTCTTCACATAAACTTCAGTGAAACAACGAAAAAACGACCGCCAAAAGCTACTTCGATAAACCAAAATCACTTACTTTCGGACCAAACTGAAAAAAATAGTTTCAAAACGTTCATAAGATAGGAAAGGAAGAGAGAATGGGTGGGATATAATTTTTTTAATGTCATTTCGCGTCGAATTATTCTTTTTTAGAAATTTCAATTCTCGAAATAAAAAAAATATGCGATGTAAGAATGCGTTCGTAATTCTAGAAGCTAAGACATTTTTAAACATTTTTTACATTTTAAGTATTTTAACAACTTTACGTTATTCTCTTTTGATCAGTTGGAATAGTTTCATTACAGAAATAATTGTTGACAAATGCTGCATAAAAAATTGTCTAAACAACGTCAAAGGTTCCGAACAGGGTTTTTTTTAAAAATCTCTAACTTAACCAACCAAAACTAACCAGGATAACCTATCCCACAATGATATTAGATTGTCTCTGACCTGGACATGCCAATCTGACTGGTTGTGTTTTCTATTAAACACTGAATGTAGGCTACCAGGGTGGAATGTAAGCAGATGTAGATCTGTGCTTACATAGCGTATATTTCATGCATTTTTTCAATTTTCATAACTTTCTAATAATTTCTCATATGTATATATATATATATATATATATATATATATATATATATATATATATATATATATATAATCTAGTATAATTTCCGTCTAAAGATTTTTATCTTACCCAAAGATAGATTAATATTTTTTATTTCTTTAATCTTCAAATACCGTTGAAAAATTTATTCTTTTAACAGGCTTTATGTTTAAAATATCGTTTAATAAAAACATAATGAAATTTTTAATTTTTTTCTCCTTTCGAACGGGGTTTTAACCCAGTTGAATGCCTAAAAAGAGGAAAAATTGAAAATAAAATTCAAACAAAAGCCAAGCTGAGCAATGATTGTTTGACTTGGTAAAACGTTTACATTCAGCTACCTGTCTTACTAGTTAGAAATTCACAGAAATAGAGCAACCAGTCAAACTTTGACTGCTGTCCACATCAGTCGCATCAGTCTTCCTCTCTTCCCCTCCTTCATCTGTCATTGTCTTTATATGCATAGTCAAGTGCGCGTATGAGGGAGGCTGTTCAACAGCTTGGTCTATCGAACATGGAATATACTAACTGAAAACCCACCCGGTAGTTCTAATTAGTTCAAATAATTGAATTATCTTATTTGTTAAAAAAATAATTGCTTACAAACATTTCAGAAAAAATATTGTCCTACTTACGACTGTCTTGAGATACGACCTGCCAATCGTAAAGGAACCCGGTCGTAAGTCGGTAACTACCTATGTTCATTTTACCATATCGTTCAAGATACACTATTCTGTTCAGTTTTAATACCATTGAAAAAGGACTCTTTGCAATACTACTACTACTACTACTACTAATACTATTTATCAACAGTCAGTACGACAGTTTAAGGTGGCTGTAACTTATTAAATCTATCTCATTATCCAATTATCCAATTTACGAAAATTTTCATTCATATTGTTTTCGTTTCCTCTCAACTCAAATCTTCTCTTTCCCTTCGGGCGACCAGGAGCTCATAAAAATGAATCCTATCAATGATTACTTGGGCAAATATTTTGTAGTGTGATGATAAATTAATATTTCCATTGACGCATCTTCCATTTGTGTAGAAATCATGATGGTACAAAAATTATAAATAGAATAATTCATCAAATAAAATAAAGAGGGCGGTATAATTACAATATCCTAGTTATGAGAAAGATGTATAATGGTTAGCACATCTGCCTCACACGCAGAAAGTTACAGGTTTGATTCCTTGTACAAGTGAAGAGCATAACAAACTCGTCATAGAAGTAATCTCCAGGTGCACTCAGCAGCTAATTGAGTACACCTTAAGCTGTGTAATTTGGATGGAAGACAACTATCAACCATCTTACGGTTTCGTCCTCCCCTGGGATGGAAAGTGAGCATGCCTCTACACAAAATCCTTGTCCTCCAGGTTGGGTGAGTTTACAGGGGGGGGTGCTTCCTCACTATTTAAAACAGTAAAGCTAAAAAAAATTGTTTTTACAAGCTGGCAAATCTACAGTGATAATGGCCTGATAAAGCAAGTCAAGTAAGTTGGCGGAAAAAGATGAATAAAACTGTCTGTAGTTGAATCGATGATTTAAAAATATACCCCAGAATTTGAACTTAGGCTTCGTACATTTAATTTATCGAATAGGGTAAATTGTGATATTCCACCCCAATAAACAATTAACAGATCTATGGCTAGTAAAGGTAAGGGTTTACGGTTAGTGTTTAAGGTTTAGGGTTTAGGGTTTAAGGTTTAGGGTTTAAGGTGTAAGGTTTAGGGGTTAGGGCTTAGTGTTTAGGGTTTAGGGTTTGGTGTTTAGTGTTAGGGTTAGGGGTTAGGGTTAGGGTTAGCTTTAGGGTTGGGGTTAGGGTTAGGGTTAAGGTTAGGGTTAGGGTTTAGGGTTAGGGTTAGGTTTGGGGTTAGGGTATGGGTTAGGGTTATGGTCAGGGTCAGGGTTAGGGTTAGGGTTAGGGTCCTTTTTACCTATCGATTTTCTGGCTTTTTCTGGCGTAGTTTGACGTCCTGATTGACACTTTACCATCGGATCAACTGTATTTCTTGTAGTTACTGATTAAGTCCATTTTGACGGTAATAGACGCTATTAACCGATAAGGCACTTCTAGCACATACTTAAGTAAGCCCTCATTCTGGCTTTTTCTGGCGTAGTTTGACGTGCTGATTGACGCTGTACCATTGGATCGGCTTTATTTCATGTGGCTTTCAAATTTGCCCATTTTGACAGAAATAGCCGCTATTAACCGATAAGGCACTTCTACCATATACATAAGTTAGCTCTCAATAATAGTCTTTCGAATGTCATTTTCACCTATCGATTTTCTGGCTTTTTCTGGCGAGGTTTGACGTGCAGACTGACGTTTTACCATCGGATCAACCGTATTTGATGTGGTTTTCAATTTTGTCAATTTTTAGCTATTGATTTTCTGGCTTTTTCTGGCGTAGTTTGACGTGCTGATTGAGACTGTACCTTTGGGACGGCTGTATTTCTTGTGGTTTTCAATTTCGCCCATTTTGACCGAAATAGCTGCTATTAGCCAATAAGGCACTTCTTGCACGTACAAAAGTAAGCCCCCAAAAATGGTTTTTTCGAATGACATTTTTTGCCCATCGATTTTCTGGCTTTTTCTGGCGTAGTTTGACGTGTTGATTGACGCTGTACCATTGGATAAGCTGTATTTCATGTGGTTTTCAATCCTGCCCATTTTAACAGAAATAGCCGCTATTAGCCGATAAGGCACTTCTACCACATACATAATTTAGCCCTTAAAAGTAGTCTTTCGAATGTCATTTTTACCTATCGATTTTCTGGCTTTTTCTGGCGTAGTTTGACGTGCTGATTGGCGCTGTACCATTGGATCTGCTCTTTTTTTGTAGTTTCCGATTAAGTCTATTCTGACAGGAATAGCCACTACTAGCCGATAAGGCACTTCAGGCACATACATAAGTAAGCCCTCATAAATTGTCTTTGGAATATCATTTTTACCTATCGATTTTATGGATTTTTCTTGCCTAGTTTGACTTGCTGATTGACGCTGTATCATTGGATTGGCTGTATTTGATGTAGTTTCTGATTAAGCCAATTTCGACGGAAATAACTGCTACGAGCCGTTGAGGCACTTCCAGCACATACATAAGTAAACCCTCATTAATTGTCTTTCGAAAGTCATTTTTACTTATCTATTTTATGGCTTTTTCCGGCAAAGTTTGACGTGCTGATTGACGCTGTACGATTGGATCGGCCGTGTTTCATGTGGTTTTCAATTTTGTGAACTTTGACAGAAATAGTCACTATCAGCCAATAAAGCACTTCTAGCACATATAAAAATGGACTTTCGAATGTCATTTTTACCCATCGATTTTCTGGCTTTTTCTGGCTTATTTTGACATGTTCATTGACGCTTTGCTATTGTATCGACTGTGTTTCATGTGGTTTTCAATTTTGTCCATTTTGACAAAAATAGCCGCTATAAGCCAATAAGACCATTCTAGCATATACATAAGTAAGCCATCAAAAATTGTGTTTCGAATGTCATTTTACATCTATCGATTTTCTGGCTTTTTCTTGCCTAGTTCGACTTGCTGGTTGACGCTGTACCATTGGATCAGCTGTATTTGATGTGGTTTTCAATTTTGCCCATTTTGACAGAAATAAACCCTATTAAACGATAAAGTACTTCTAGCACATCCATAAGTATGCCCTCAAAATGGTCTTTCGAATATCATTCTTGCCTATCGATTTTATGGCTTTTTCTGGCGTAGTTTGACGTGCTGATTGACGCTGTACCATTTGATCTGCTGTATTCCATGTGGTTTTCAATTTTGCCCATTTCGACGGAAATAGCCGCTTTTACCTGATGAGGCACTTCCAGCACATACATTAGTGGGCCTTCAAAAATACTATTTCGAATGTCATTTTTACTTATCAATTTTATGGCGTTATCTGGCGTAGTCTGACGTGCT
>CAUOPZ010000511.1:20000-147500 GCA_963457665.1 Thysanoteuthis rhombus
TATATATATATATATATGAACGATATATATTATAAATATATATATATATATATATGAACGATATATATTATAAATATATATATATATATATGAACGATATATATTATAAATATATATATATATATATGAACGATATATATTATAAATATATATATATATATATGAACGATATATATTATAAATATATATATATATATGAACGATATATATTATAAATATATATATATATATGAACGATATATATTATAAATATATATATATATATGAACGATATATATTATAAATATATATATATATATGAACAATATATATTATAAATATATACATATATGAACGATATATATTATAAATACATGTATATATAAACGATATATATTATATATACATGTATATATAAACAATATATAATATTTATTATACGTATATATTTATGTATGTATGTATATGCATTCAATGATTATCGTTTATATATATATATAAATTCAATATATATATATTCAATATATATACTCATTATTTTAATATATATTCAATATTTGAATATCTAGTCAATATATATATATTGAATATATATATATATATATATATTTATATATATTCAATATATATATTTATATATATTCAATATGTATATTTATATATATTCTATATATATTTATATATATTCTATATATATTTATATATATTCAATATGTATATTTATATATATTCCATATATATTTATATATATTCTATATATATTTATATATATTCAATATATATATTCATATATATTCAATATATATATTTATACATATTCAATATATATTTATATATATTCAATATATATTCATATATATTCAATATATATTTATATATATTCAATATATATTCATATATATTGAATATATATATATTGAATATATATATATATATTGAATATATATATATATATTGAATATATATATATATTTTCAATATATATATCTATAATCAATATATATATATATAATCAATATATATATATATATTCAATATATATATATATATTCAATATATATATATATATTCAATATATATATATATATTCAATATATATATATATATACTCAAAATATATATATATGTATTCAATATATATATATATTCAATATATATATATATATATATATATATTCAATGTATATATATATATTCAATATATATATATATATTCTATATATATATATATATTCAATATATATATATATATTCAATATATATATATATATTCAATATATATATATATATTCAATATATATATATATTCAATATATATATGTATATATTCAATATATATATGTATATATTCAATATATATATGTATATATTCAATATATATATATATTCAATTTATGTATATATATATATATTCAATATATATATATATATATATTCAATATATATATATTCAATATACATATATATATTCAATATATATATATATATGTATTTGTTTGATATAAATAATATATATCCAATATATATATATATATACATATATTCAATATATATATATATTCAATATATATATATTCAATATATATATGTATTTGTTCGATATAAATCAAATATATATATTCAATATATATATATATATATATATATTTTTTCAATATATATATATATTCAATCCATACATATCTTCAATATATATATATATATTCAATGTATATATATATTCAATATATATATTTATATTCGATATATATATATATATATATAATATATATATATATCCAATATATACATCTATATATCCGATATATATATATCTATATATATTCAATATATATATCTTTATAATCAATATATGTATCTATATATTCAATATATCTATATATTCAATATACATTCATATTCAATATATATACATTCATTATACGTATATATCTATTCAATATATATATTTATTCAATAAATATATATTCGATATATATATATATTCAATATATATGTATATATTCAATATATATATATTCAAAATATATATATATTGAATATATATACATTCAATATATATATATACATTCAATATATATATGTTCAATATATATATATATATATTATATATATATATATTCTATATATATATGTATATATTGAATATATATATTCTATATATATATATATATATATATTGAATATATATATATATTCAATATATATATATATATGTATTGAATATATATATATATTCAATATGTATATATATTCGATATATATTTATATATATATATTCAGTATATATTTATATATATATATTCAATATATATGTATATATACAATATATATGTATATATTCAATATATATATATATATTGAATATATATATATATAAATATTCAATATATATATATATTCAATATATATATATATATTCAATATATATATATATATATTCAATATATATATATTTTCAATATATATATATATATATTTGATATATGTATTCAATACATATATTTTCAATATATATCTATATATTAAATATAAATATTCAATATATATATTCAATATATATATTCAATATTTATATATGTATTCAATTTATATATATTGATATATATATATATTCAATATATATATATATATTCAATATATATATATATATTCATTATATATATATATATATTCAATATATATATATATATTCATTAATATATATATATATATATATATTCATTATATATATATATATATATATATATATTCAATATATATATATATATTCAATATATATATATTCAATATATATATATTCAATATATATATATTCAATATATATATATATATTCAATATATATATATATATATATATATTCAATATATATATATATATTGAATATATATATATATTCAATATATATATATTCAATATATATATATTCAATATATATATATATATATTCAATATATATATATATATATTGAATATATATATATATATTCAATATATATATATTCAATATATATATATTCATTACATATATATATATATATTCAATATATATATATATTCAATATACATATATTTTAATTGTATATATATTCAATATGTATATACATTCAATATATATATACATTCAATATATATATATATATATATATTCAATACGTATATATATATACATTCAATATATATATACATATTCAATACGTATATATATATACATTCAATATATATATACATATTCAATACGTGTATATATATATATATATTCAATATGTATATATATATATTCAACATGTATATATATATATTCAATATGTATATATATATATATTCAATATGTATATATATATATTCAATATGTATATATATATATATTCAATACGTATATATATATATATATTCAATATATATGTATATATATATTGAATGTAGATATATTGAATATATATATATATATATTGAATGTAGATATATTGAATATATATGTATATATTTAATATATATATACATTGAATATATATATACATATTGAATATATATATATATTGAATACTTACACATATTGAATATAAACATATATTGAATATATATATATTGAATATATATATATACATTGAATATATATATATATATTGAATATATATATTTATGTATTGAATATATTTAATATATATTGAATATATATTATAAATATAATATTTGAATATATATGATGTATAATACGTATTGAACATTTATATATATATATATATATTGAATATATATTTATGATATGTTCTGTATATATATATATATTTACAATATGTATTGAATACATATCTATTTATATTTATTGAATACATATATATATATACATATATGTTTTGAATATATATATACATAAATGTGTATAGAAATTGACTATGTATATATATATGTATCGAATATATATATATACGTATAATATAAATTGAATATTTATATAAATGATATGGATTGAATATATCTATATATAATATAAATTGAATATATGCATATATTATATATTTTGAATATATGCAAATGTATATACATATATTTCTTGAATATACGTATATATATATATAGATATATTGAATCAAAATTCAATATATGACATATATATTGAATATATGTATATATTTGATATATGTATATATTGAATATATGTATATATTGAATATATGTATATATTGAATATATGTATATATTGAATATATTTATATTGAATATATGTATATATTGAATATATTTATATTGAATATATATATATTGAATATATATATATATATTGAATATATATATATATATTGAATATATATATATATATTGAATATATATATATATTGAATATATATATATATATTGAATATATATATATATTGAATATATATATATATTGAATATATATATATACATCGAATATATATGTATATTGAATATATATGTATATTGAATATATGTATATATATTGAATATATATACGTATATATATTGAATATGTATATATATATATTGAATATATACATGTATATTGAATATATGTATATATATTGAATATATGTATATATATTGAATATATGTATATATATTCAATATATGTATATATATTTAATATATATATATATATTGAATATATATATATATTCAATATATGTATATATATTTAATATATATATATATATTGAATATATATATATATTGAATATATATATATATTGAATATATATATATATATATTCAATATATATATTGAATATATATATATATATTGAATATATATATATATATTGAATATATATATATATATTGAATATATATATATATTGAATATATATATATATTGAATATATATATATATATTCAATATATATATATATTCAAAATATATATATATTCAATATATATATATATATTCAATATATATATATATATTCAATATATATATATATATTCAATATATATATATATTCAATATATATATATATATATATTGAATATATATATATATATATATTGAATATATATATATTGAATATATATATATATATATTCAATATATATATATATATTCAATATATATATATATATTCAATATATATATATATATATATTCAATATATATATATATATATATATATTCAATATGTATATGTATATATATTCAATATGTATATATATTCAATATATATATATATTCAATATATATATATATATATTCAATATATATATATATATATTCAATATATATATATATATATTCAATATATATATAATATATATTCAATATATATACATATATATTCAATATATATATATATATATTCAATATATATATATATATATATTCAATATATATATATATATATATATATTCAATATATATATATATATTCAATATATATATATATATTCAATATATATATATATATATATTCAATATATATATATATATTCAATATATATATATATATATATTCAATATATATATATATATATATTCAATATATATATATATATATTCAATATATATATATATATATATCCAATATATATATTCAATATATGTATATATAT
The DNA here is from genome assembly GCA_963457665.1 of Thysanoteuthis rhombus. Lineage (NCBI taxonomy): Eukaryota > Metazoa > Mollusca > Cephalopoda > Oegopsida > Thysanoteuthidae > Thysanoteuthis > Thysanoteuthis major. The sequence goes on from CAUOPZ010000511.1 coordinate 25,549, forward strand.
ATTCAATATATGTATATATATTTTCAATATATATATATATATTTTCAATATATATATGTATATATCCAATATATATATATATATATATTCAATATATATATATATATATTCAATATATATATATATATATTCAATATATATATATATATATTCAATATATATATATATATATTCAATATATATATATATATATATACAATATATATATATATAATTATATATCTTATATATATATATTTATATTTAATTTATATATATGTATTCAATATGTATATATATATTCAATATGTATATATATATGTACATTTTTTATGTCTAACAAGTATGGTCAGTTGTTATCTGTTTACTTGTATACCTATCAGTTAGAGTCAAGTGTAAACTGAAAGGGCTTACTTCTTGATGTGACTATGTCAGTGGAGGTGAGTAACAACCGTTTTAGCTCGTCAGGCAAAATAACACAGGAGTTTTTGCTTGTCAGGCTAAGAAGAATATTTCGGCTTGCTGGCCAAGTGTTTGCCATGTAAGTCTGTCTGAAAAAGTAACAAGTACAGTCAGGTATTGTTTATATACTTGTATATCTATCTGTTAGATTTGAACATAGACAGAATCAGTTCATTTTTCAATTTTAGTGTGTTAGCAGAGGCAAGCAACAACTGTTTTAGCCCTGTCAGGCAAAGTAACATATGTTGTTGCACGTCAGGCACGGTCAGATATGCGAATGTTTTGGCTGGCTGGTCAAGTGCCCACCATGTAAGTCTGTCAGGCAAAGAAACGAGTTCTGTCAGGTATTGTTTATTTACATGAATATCTGTCCATTATATTCAAGTGTAGAAGGAAATAGTTAATTTCTCAATATGAGCGTGTCAGCCTATCAGACTAACGATGATCAGGTATAAACATTTTGGTCAAGATTCTTCAAAAAAAAATGTAAGCTTCCACTTTCTGATAGACAATAATGTCATAATTTTTTAAATTTGTCAGTTTAGCCTTGTATGACCCCTGGATCGTCATTTTTGACTATGTAATATCTGCAAAGTGTCATTCAATATTGGAAATTTATTGCAATCTCGTTATATCACATAGCTATATTTGTATCATTATTGACAATTTTGTATTTTTGACTGAATAGTCAAAACTGACTGAAAATACCAAAAATACAATTTTGAATGTGTTATAAAGAAATTCCCCCAATTTTCAAGTCTTATTTGTTTTCTGTTCATCATCATCATCATCAGTCTTTTAACGTCTGTCGTTGGACATAGACCTTCCTCAGGATTTGCCACACTTCTCTATCATGGGCATTGCGGAGCCAGTACTTGCTTGTCTTGCTCATCTCTCCATCTAATATTCGGTCAGCCTTGGTTGCATGTGATTTCGGGGGATCCATGTCGTGAATTGTGATGTCCATCGGTTGTCCGCTGTTCTTGCAACATGGCCAGCCCACCGCCATTTGAGATTTCTAATGGATTCTATGATGTCCCTGACTCTTGTCTTTTCCCGGATGTACTGTGCTGTCTTGTGGTCTCTGCATGTGAGGCCCAGCATAATTCTTTCATGTGCACGTTGCATGGTTCTCAATTTGCGGATCTGTCTCTTGGTTAGGTTCCATGTTTCAGCTCCATAAGTGACTATTGGGAGGATGCATTGCTTATACACCCTTCTTTTTAGGATTCTACATCAAATAATGCAATTTCACAAAAATTGCTAATGGTGTATTCACGTCTGGGTCCAACTCTAATGTGACTGGCCTAATAGTAATGTAGCTTAAAAAAAATTGCTTTCTCAATCTGTATTCTTAAAGAAAAGCCAAAGTTTAATGAAGTTAGTATAGTTTGGGGTTATGGTTGATTTCTGTTTCCATAACACACACACACACACACACACACACAATCGATGCTATGAAAGAATGTTGGTTATATGTATTGGAGGAGACTGTCAATAAATGATACATCCTACATATAAAGAAACCTTCAGTATCATTATTCAATCAGCCATGACTTCCTACACATTTATTTGTCTTTTGCTGGGATTTTTGTATGGGTTAACTGCAATTAAAGAGCAAATAGACGAAAAGAACAAACAGCGCAGACAGCTTTTTAAATTCTAAATTTACACAATCTTTAAAAAAAAGAGATAGAAGAAAAGGCAAAAAAATTGTTGTACTTTTGAGGGGACTTACCCAGAACACTACCTAAACTAGTTAACTTGATACCTGAGTAACTGGATAAGTGTGGTATTTTTCGTTTTTGTTTCTTTGAGTCAGAACTGGTATTTTTGAAGGTCCCAAGTAATGGATTCCTTGCCGACTTTCAGGAGGTCTTGAAATGGAGTGTTTCTCGAGTGGTTGATAAAATTGTCTTGAAGTTGTAGATATTGTGTCAAACCCATTTTTGGTGCAAGAGAGACTCAATTTGTTGCGTTGTAGGATTCTCAAGGTGCTCTTTGTATGATTTTTTTGAAGAGACACTCGTTTTTTCCTGACAAAGGTGATGGGGGACTTTGCCTGTCTCTGGGAAGCACTATCACCTGCTTTCATGTCAGTTGGAAAATAATCTGAGTTTGAATTTGGTGCTAGCTGCTGATAGGTCAAATGACCTTTTTTAGGGCTTCTCATTGGTCAAAGTTTGTCCAATTAAAAAGTTTTATGATATTAATCCCTTAACATTTTGAAATGGGGCAATGACAGTTTTTTAAAAACATGACAAATACATTCCCCTCAAAACAAAAATGCAATAAGGATTTTATTGCATGTTGTAAAAACTTTTTTTTACTTATCCATCCTTTGGAATTTCACTATTCAGAGTCAAATAATTGATAGATTTACAATCTTCAGTTAACAAGTAAGCAGATTTGTGACGAATTATATCTGCTCATATTATAACCTGCTTTTCAATTTTGAATAATATAAGAAAAAATGTAATCAAGTGGGAGATTAGGGAAGAATTTTAAAATATGATTTTAAGATATGATTTGAAAAAAAGCATGAGGATAATTAATTGAATTTGTATTGTGGTGTAACTTCTCTTGACTCAAACAAAACACATTTAATTATTGTCTCCAAGGAAAGTTCAATCTACTTTGTCAAGCAGCCAATAAGGTCTAGACATGGGATTTTCAGTGAGAACCACTTCATTCACTTCGATTTTGTTGGAAAAATTTACTTCAAGTATAGCTTTGCATTGCTCGCTCAAACTGAGCTGATATTTCTCATGCCAAAGTCCAGCTTTCCATCACAAACTTCTAAGGTCTTGATAAGATCTGTCCTTGAAGTAGGATCAGGGTTCCATACATATTGTATAATTTTTTACAAGTCCATTATTAACATTTGGATGCAAAAGGCAATTTGGGATGATTATTCCAAGAGTGCTACCTGTAGAACATCTATAAGTGTGAGGTCTTGTGATGATACATTTTGAATATCAGATAATTGTAGTCAAAAGGTCACAGAATTTTTATTTTGTAACGTACAAAAGTTTTATATGTACAGGATTTTCTTACTCTGATTAAGCATCCGCCATGGAAAGTATATAGGTATTTTAATGTCTTTGATATCGTAACTTTCAATTTGTTGACAAAATCAGCAGATTCCATTTGGTGCTCTGCAATATTTTATTCCAATGCTACAATGAATGATCTAGAATTATCACTGTTAGAGGATATTCCATATATATTAGCAAATCTTATTAATGCTTATACAAATTCAGGAGTGCCCATGTCTTCAACAAGCTCAGCTTATATTGACTTTACATTGAGACAAGTAATTAACATATGCATTATCTTTTAACCCTTTTCATTTTTAACCCAAACATGCCCAGCATAATCTATGCCTGATTGTTGAAAGAGTTTGACAAAATTAACTCGATGTTTGCTCAATGATTTCAGATTTCAGATGTATTGCTTTGAAAAAAAACAAAAAAAAACAAATGTTGTTGCTTTACTTGATTTCTCAAACTTGGAGATTCTTTCAAAGGGTACTATTGGTTCCAATTTTGCATCAATAACAGTATTGTGCGAAACTGTTTCTTGAATTACACCCTCTTTACTTGGACTCAAGCAGTTAAGCTTGCCATTTGACCAAGCCTCAGCATATTGTGATTGCCATTTTGGACCAGGGATCCAATAGTCCAAGTTCTACAGAACAGGTTTTCACCAGTCCGTACTTATTTAAAATTATTATTTACAGAGTTTTCTTTTCTTTTTTTAATCATTTGATTGATATCCTTTTGTTTTTAGTATTGTTACATGCATAATAGAGTTGCAATAGACATGCACTCAAATTAAGAATCAAACGTCTTCGGTAGATGTTCATTTAGATCCGTTTATTTCTGCGGCTGCAAACACAGTGGTCGAAGTATCAAACATAGTAGCCAAAACATTTTTAGACAACAGAAAAAAAAGTACAGAAGAGAGAGAGAGAGAGAGAGAGAGAGAGATGGAAAGGCTAAGATTTATATTGTGTGATCATCAGTAACTTGATTCCACGGACAGATGGAGGAAAAGGGAGAGGCGAACATCTCAATTTTTGTGCCAACTCCCCAGGCTCCAACCCCTGTGGAGGAGAGGATAGCCGTGAGCTGATGTCTTACTCTCGTCGAAAATACAACTCATTGATTGAAATTACTTCAAGAAAAAGCTACAAATTGTTTAGCTATATGAGGTCATGTTGTACCATTTTCTGGCACATCCATGTTCTAATTTCTCGCATGAGTAAATCTATCATCCAACTTTTTCAAGTGTTGAACACTTGAAAAAACTTAGTCCATCAAAATCTGAAGCAGATCTTTTCGGATCTTGGCTGATATCTTTGCATGGCAAAGCAGTGTCCGCATTCAGTCCAACAATAATTGAACGTGGCATGAAAAAAATAAAGACTTTTAGTTAATGAATTCTGCTCCCCTACTCCGTGATCATTCTGTTATGTTATGTTTCAAAAAAATTTTTTTTTTCATATGCATTGATTCAACTTACAGTGTTACATTATATTATGTTTTTCCTATGTATCTAATTAAAAAGACTGCCCCTCTCTCTCTCTCTCTCTTCAATAATTGGTCAACAGAAAACATTTGAAGGACCGCAAAAAGTACAGGAAAAAAAGAAATCAAAGAAATGGTGTCACACTTGTGTCATTGCATCACAGCTACAACTTCCAGGCAACATTTGTGGACAAACCAACCACTCGAATTCAGTTCAAACATCACCAATGAATATTTCCAACCAAACACTACAACTGACAGGTGTGCAGGTGCTTGCAGCAAGGTCAGAAGAAAATACAGTGAAAAAAATGTCTCAACCCTCCATTAAATCAGGGAAAGAAAAAATGAAAAGAGGAAAAGAAAAAAAGATAATAGTTTATAGTGCATTAAGTCTTAGAGTTTTCTTCGACATGAATTTTCTCTCCCTTCATTTCTTCTTTTTTTCCTTCGTGAACTGTTTACTCCAATTTTCCTGGTTCTATAAATAGGGCACACACAAAAAAAGGGAACTGCAGCCCTGTGAAAGCAAAGACCTCCCACTGAAAAACACAGAAGGACAGCAAACAGAAATTATACATTAAAATTATTAAAAAAAAAAAAACATGGTGTTCTCCTGGTATCATAACAAAACAGCGCATACTGTACAAAAAGCAAATAAAAAGTTTGTTTTTTTTTCAATATGAGTCATAATCATTTTTTATTCAGATTTTCTTGTTTGTTTTATTTGTTTTTTTTTCTTTCAGTTTGCTCTTTTCGGATGTTCTTACACTTATTTTTCTGTCATATCAATAAAACATATTTTTTTCTAAATTGATTTTCTTGGCGTGTGCTTATATAACATGTATGTGATACTTACATTTTAATTCTCAATTCTTTTCTTTTTCTTTTATGAATATTCATGAAGAATCAATGCATTAAGGGAGTTACTATAACAAAGATTCAAAACAGTAACAATCCATAATAAACATAATCTTGTACACCACTAAACATCTTATATTCCCATAGCATCATTTTAATGGACTTATCCCTTTTGCGAGACCATGGATGCAATCTGTGTCATGAAATAAAATAAAAGCCTGAAATATTTTCCCTTATTCTCCAAGATCTGCTTTCTCCAGGTCAATTCATGCCCCTGCACACAATTTACTTAATCGTTTGTGAGACCAATTTGTTACCACACAGTGAAAACACCAAACTGCAGAAAAGGTCACTTCCCAAAAAATACTGCACATTTAAACCAACAAAATTGCTGCTTTGTTTGAACATGAAAATACAATTTTAGCCAAAATAAATATATTGAAAGATCAATTTCCTTACAATATCGAAGTTAAGGTATAATAATACACGAGGAACAATATAGTCCCTCCATAGCTCATTTCCTGTCAACAAAATGTCTGTGTTGCTGTTACAGATAAAAGGAAAAAACGTTCATGTCCTTTGCATCCGTGTGTATGCTTGTTTAAATCATTTTTTTCTATTTCTTATACTTTCTTGACGGTTTGGCTGGGTTGTTTCTTGGTTCATTCTGTTGAGTTTTCTTTCTTCCATACCATTTCAGTGTGACATGGCTGTGATGTCATTTTTCTTTATCTGTTGCATCTTGTCACAATGATCATTGTCATCATGTCATCTGCACCTGACCGTTGTGATTGTTAGCATCTATGATTTCACCGCTATATCATCAGCTGGGTTTTATTTCATTTAGGACTCCACGCCTCTTGATTTTGGTAACTACGGGCTTGAAAGAACAATTGCTTGTAAACAATCACTTGTTAACTGGCACCAAAAAAGTATTGTTATGCTATTGGTTATATGCACATTTGAGTTGCAAGAGAATCAAGAATCAAAATGAGTTTTGCTTAAACGATCAACATAACAGGGAATTTATTTGCTTGGTGTTTTAATCCATAATTGAAGATAAAACGGCTGATTCCAAAGAATAAGGAGGTATATCTAAGTCAAAGAAGTTTGTCGCTTTCCTTTACAAAATAGCAAAATTTATTTTTGTCTTCCTCTGAATTAAGATTAATCCTTGAGAAAGCTTTCTTAATATCAGCAAGCAGTACATCTTTATTCATTCTGAACGATAACACTGCAGCATATCACTCATTAGATTGATTCCAGGGTATGCGGTCACATGAAGAGAACAGCTTCCCAGTGTTTTAAGAGAGCAGTTGAAAACGGGTCTTATTTTCGTTGTTGTCCGATCATCGATTTTAATGATGACCAGGCAAGGTTTATATATAAAGTCTGAACACTTATCGGGACTTGCTTCAAATCTTTTGATACCTTCATTTCCCAGCTGATAGAAAACATCATTATAGTTTTCATTTAATTTTCTTTGACGCTGAATGATTGACCGTTTTTCAACTTGATACTTAGAACAGATTTAAATTTGTCTTCATGCTTTGGAAGTTTTACCTAATAGGTGTTGTCTTTAAATTGAATAGACTCTTCAAACCATTTATTTCAGGTCTCTCATAATCAGTAATTTGTCATCAAATGATGTGCCTAGAGAATCTACATCAAACATTTTTTCCATATTCCATTCTACTACACTTTCATAAAATATTTCAGCAAGTTGCCCAAAGGAACAATTCCAGAGGGAAACTCCAATGCAGATCCCTGCTTGTAATTGACCAATTTCATATTTTCCATAAATTGAATAATGTCCACACCTATTAGACCATGGACTGGTTGCTGTTATCATTAGGAAATGTCAATTTATTATCTAAGCTTGTCTGATTATTCTCAACATATTTGAAATCATCAAAACCTATATCAAAATCATTATCCTCCAAAATAGAATGGTCTTTACTTTAATATCCAATACAACTTCAATTTCTTGTGCTGAGCCCCCCCAAATGTTTTGTAGTCATGTTCCACAGGAGTAAGATTCGATTTACTGCATTCAAATTTTTGTATTACATATTTTAAAAAGTATGATCTTTGACTTCCGGTGTTGAATAGACAGTAGAATTTGGATTTAAATTCTCCTTTTTTATATTGAAACACTTACAATAGGCAAAATGAAAGATCGATTCTAAATACCAGTATTGGTACACACATTTGTACATACAGAGGACCAATCATTCAGAAATTATGAAAGTATAAACTGCAGAAGGTCTTGAAAAGGAATGTTTATTGAGTTGTAGTTGAAATTATCTTGAAGTAGTTATTATCGTGTCAAACCCATTTGAGCAGGAGAGACTCATTTTGTATTGTACTCTATTTTTAGGGGTCATTTTTCCACTCATATTAACAGAGGTAATGGGGGAATGTTGCTTGCCCCTGGCAAGTAGGTCCACCTGCTTTCACATCAGTTGAAAAAAAAGAGTTTGAATTTGGCACAAGCTGTTGCTGATTGTTCACTTTTTTAGTTTTAGGGCTTCTCATTGGCCAAATTTTGTTCAATGAAGAAGTATCTAAACTCCTGATCATTTTGAAACCGGGCAATTACAGATTTTAAAACATGAATTCCAATATATTTGAGGATATGGAATCCCAATTAAAATCACTTAGAATTATCGACTGAAAATAATTCTGAAAATAGAATTTGAAAAAGAATGTTCCGTACTAGAAATTTTCTCAAGATTATCGATTACCGATCTCCCAAGTTTTAAATGCAAGTAATGCATTTAAAACTTGGCTTTTGCTTTGTTGTCTGAAGCAAACATTTTAACTTTTAGCCCCCTAAGGAATGTTCAACTGTAATGATTTACCTCAGAAATTCACAATTTATTTATGAAGTCTGAGATGGCTGGAGAAAGTAGATTATCAGTTAGTGACTGAAGACAGTTTGTAATTCAGGGTACACAAGAGAAGTGCGCTGGTCATGAAAGGGAAAGAAAAATGGCTGGATGAAAAAAAGTAGACAGGAATGGTCAATAGTTATTGAGGAAAAAGAGCTTCCCCATCAGGACCTGGTATGAGTATCCCGGCAAATGAAAGCCCATACAAAACAATAACCAAAAACACCACTAATGTAGCAGTAATTAAAATAGCCATCAAGATAGAACACCAAGTATAATGAAATTGAGATGGTGCTATGGTGCTGAGAAATGCAGGACAAACAGTCAAAGTGAACAAGATGGCTACACTTGTGTTGATGGCAATGATCCAACCAAACTTGCTGAAAGGGAGGATAGTGGTATGTGTCAGTGGTATAGCTGCAGTCACTGTAGTGATGGCACTGCTGATGATAGATACTCCGATGTGAGTGATAGCAGCACTGGTACGCCACTGACGACATTCTGATGGTCTCTGTATGAAGACAAAATTGTGATAAAAATTTCTCAGTAAACTTTTAGAAGAAATCAAAGTAATCTATTTTCTTTATTTTTTTAGCTAATTCATATACTTTGAATCACCACCATCATCATTCTTTCAGAATTTTCACCAAATTGGGCTGTTTTCTTTAAAAAGAAACACACAGACAAATACCTGGTGCATTTATATGTATGTATCATATGCCAGTATATGAGATAGGCATCTACTTGGAAAAAAATGCAAATATTACACTGCATCTTCGGAGGTTTTCTTCTGAAACTTGATACGGACAGTTATGGAGCTTGGATGAGCTGCAGTGAATGCAACTCCTCTTAATATCCTGGCAAATCATTCATCTAGTAATCAAGCATATGGTAGTATGTATTAATTTATACACATAAGTATTAAACAAATTTACTCCATACTTGTGTGAATATCAATACCTGGCATAAATAAATCATTATAGAAGCTCGTGTACCAGAACTAATTATCTAAAAAATCTTTAAAAAAAATATTTACAAAAATAGATCTTTTATCTGCTATAATCTGAAAAGCATCAGTACAAGATGTGGGAACTGTTGGTCCAAAATGACCATAGAAACTTCTAAGAACAGTTTTTTGAAAAAACGAAAAAATTGTTTTTTGATGGTGCTTAGTGGCATAAATTTTCAAGTTTGTAGCCCCCAGAATGTGACCAAGAGCACCAGGACATGCACAAGTGAAGATAGAAGAATCTGTCCCCACTAGGCTGGTTGGTCGGGCCATTATGGGATTACGGTGATTCAATACTTATGGTTTAGAGAAAGAAAAATGACTTTCAAATAAAAAGTTGTGATTACTAGAAATAAATATCAAATCTAAAATTTCTAATTATTTGGTGAAGATGAAAACAAGGCTATAATCTGTCTGTTATTTTACCTTGATTGTCTTGAGGTATTTGCCACTGATGAGATACCCTTCTACAAGATGAACACAGTAGTCAACAGAAGATCCAACTAAAATTGACAATGACACTGCCTCAATGGAACCCATCTCCCAGCCAAGTATACAGAACACACCCATGACCAAGCAGATGATACCTTGAAAAAAAGGACAATAAACACAAACAAGTAATATTTTCAGTGTACATGTTTTTGTGTTATCCTGATACAAAAATAATAATAAAATTGTTGCCATGGTAGGATTTATTGGTGCTATAAGTGGTAAAGACATAAGTGAACCAGAGAATCAGACCTTTCTTTGGGCAGCATTCCAAAGTTTATGATATATTTAGGTTGGTTCCATCGCAGCTATGAGAATTCATCTAAAAATTTTGTAGGATCAATTGAGAGTTGATCAATTTAGCCTAAATCTAAGTTATGAGATTCTATATATGTAAGCAATTATTTTACTAGTTCAATTATTGCTCTTCTATGAAGCCCACTTTTTGCCAGGCCAATTCGTATAACCAAGCATTGGTTTGGGATCCAGAGATACAAAACCATCTAACTGTGGCTGGACAAAGGAAACAACTAGGTGCTAGCCGATTTGGACCACTGCGTGAAACATGAAAATCATGCTATGAATTGATCAACTATCAATGCAAGAAAGAATGCACTAAACAGTGCAACTGTGCCAAAGTTGCACTCAAATGCTAACTGCACTTCTCTCTGCTTCTGTTCTGGAAACTGTTAGATTTTGATATTTCCATTATCATCATTAATATAGCTTTAAAGTAGACTTGTATCATGGGTCTATTCTGTCCATTTTTTTAATTATTACCCCTATAGTGTCAAAATCAAAGCAAAATTTCACTATATTATATAGGGTTAATCCAGTTTCCAAGCTAGAATAAACAAATGAACAAAAAAATGTCTTTTTAACATTTTTTTTTACCTTGACCATGATCTAAATGTATATCCTTGGGTTCTGGCTATCTCAAAAGTATTTAAAAGTTAGTTGGAAATGTCAGCCTATATGTTTTCCTACACTGCTTGTTTCCAAAATTAAACACATTTGAACACTAGACCTGATGGACTATGAGGCTGCTTTGATTTGACTTCAGTTCTCAGAGGTCAAATCTGACTTCCCTCAACATGAAAAGTTTTCTCATAGGAACACTTTACTTTCAGATTGCAGCGGAAACCTGTACATACTATAATGATGAAATATTGACTGATTTAGTTATTTGCTCTGCGTTTGTGCATGAATTTGAATCAAAGGGATGTTACAGAGAATTGAAAACAAGGTGTCTCAGCAATCTGGATGAAGAATGATCTGTAGTTGCCTACCTTTTCCAGCTAAAGAAAACATACATGTATGGAGTTATCTGCCCTTTGGAAAGGATTTACTTCGAACCCTTACATCTCTTTAGAAATGGTAAATTCCTTGTCGCTTCCTCTTTGACATCACACAGAGCCATCCAATTAGATAGCTGATCGTTATCTTTACGATATTTGAACTGTGGCGGTAAATCTCTCTCTCTGTTCCAACGGCCTCGAGGTAAGCTCATCTCTTCTCTCTCTTAGTTAGGATAGTTAATATAGTTTTTATACACACTTTTTTCCTACACACGCATCATCAAATATACATCTCAAGAACATATCCTATCTAAGTAAAGCACTCTCATCGTAGTTAGGTCGGACTTCATAAGATAACTTCATAGTGGCTACAACTAGGATGACCAAACTGACGGACATTCTTTAGACTCTATCTCACATTTACTAAGTGACATTCCTTTCCCTTCATCCTTCTTATCTCTACATCTTTACCCTCGTAAATCCCTCCACATATCCGTATCAGCAGAAACTCCAGTCCTCGTTTATTTTAATTCACTCATGAATTAAACCTGGCACTGTTGTTAACCTCTTTGTTTGTTCTTATTTCTGCGTTTTGTTAACAATCCAACAAACTGTGTACTAGCCTTGTTTTTGTGCTTAAGCAGTGAACATACTACTTACCAGGATTCATCTCTTTATATCAATTCTGGTAATTTATATTTTAGAGGGCTTATATAATTAGCTTGATTTCTTCTTCTTTTGAGGGCCTTATGGAGATTCGTTGTCCTTGGTAGATGTAGTGGTCTTCTTTCTCGAGTTCTGTGTCCTCGATTTTGATCTTAGTGTTTTTATCTCCAATGTGGTTGTTGCACATGATCTTCGTCTTGCTGATGTTCATGTATAGGCCGACTTTCTTGCTCTCTTCATTTAGTTCATCTATCATTAGTTGGAGGTCGTGTAGGCTCTCTGCGAAAAGGGCTATGTCGTCTGCAAATCTAAGGTTGCTCAGATACTCGCCATCTATCCTAATTCCTTTACTCTCCCAGTCTAGCCTTCTGAAGATCATCTCAAGGCAGGCTGTGAAGAGTTTAGGTGAGCTGGTATCACCTTGTCTTACTCTTTTCTGGAGCTGAAAGGGGTCCAAGTCTTTATGTAGCCTGATAAAGGAGCTGCCGTGATTAAGCAAAGAATCACACTAGGATGGCAAGCCTTTGACAGAGCTAGCTCAACCTTCAAAAATAATAAGATCCCATTGATCCTAAAGAGAAGGGTGTATAACCAATGCATCCTCCCAATAGTCACTTATGGAGCTGAAACATGGAACTTAACCAAGAGACTGATCTGCAAATTGAGAACTATAAAACGTGCACATGAAAGAATAATGCTGGGCCTCACACGGAGAGACCACAAGACAGCACAGTACATCCGAGAAAAGACAAGACTTAGGGACATCATAGAATCCATAAATAATCTCAAATGGCGGTGGGCTGGCCATGTTGCAAGAATGGCAGACAATCGGTGGACATCGCAACTCACAACATGGATTCCCCGAGACCACATGCGCAACCGAGGCCGGCAAAATGTTAGATGGAGAGACGAGCTGGACAAGTTCAGGAAGTACTGGCTCCGTGACACCCATGATAGGGAAGTGTGGCAAATCTTGGGGACGGTTTATGTCCAACAACGGACGTTGAAAGACTGATGATGATGATGATGATATAATTAGCAGCCCTAAAGTTCTATTAAAACCTTTCAAAAGCCCAAAAGGCATAAAGCAAAGAAACAATCATTAATTATGCATGGGAGAAGTTTTTGAGTAATCCAAGATCCTAAAAATGGTGATGACATTATGTTAAACTGAGTCATCAGAGCTTGTGATGTTGGCAAGTACAGGAGAGTGGGTTGTTGTTTTATCAATGTAATTCTCTTATTACTGCAAAAACAGTCCCAAATCTATATTTGGTAAATATACCTATTTTTCATACGCTCATAACCTTTTTCCCAAGATCACATTTGTGTAGATTTTGAATGTGCTATTGTAGGCTACCAACCCTGTTAATAGTGCAAAATTCAGTTTGATCTTAATTTTTGGGATTGATTATGATGAAAAACTTTCTCTACTTGATTAAGAGTGAATATTTTGGAAGAAATGTTAGTGCCTCCACTACCAGTTAGAGTTCCAAGGGAAAACTTTGAAAACTTTAAAAATGTCCTAAATGGCCTAAATGATGCATCCCAGTCATGATATTTGAAAGTGAACACTGATCCAATTTGGAGCAACCATGTCCAGACATTATGAGCTTTTGTTCATATTGTGTTATGAAAAAAAATATTGGTATGAATTGGCATCTGGAAAGAATTAACAACTCCAAGTGCCTGGGCCTGGATGTGTTCCAAAGAGCAGATGACTTGCTAATCAAATAAGAGAACTACTTGCTGCTCATTACTCAGTTTGCATGTTGAACAAGAGAAACAACAAGAAGTTGACCTTGTTGAAGATAAGAGAACTTTGAAGATGAATTACAGTGGTTCACAACACAGATGATACCCAACCAATCAGAGGGGCTTATCATACCCAGCTCCATACTACTAGGTGGAAACTACTGCACCCACTAACCCACAGGCTTGGCCAACATCTATATACCCCTAAAAAAAAACCCATTATATCTCTATTTCTAAAATACATTGCACTGGACCGATTTTTCTTCACTGAAAATTCCCACCTCTAAGAGTTTTATCACAAAGAAGGTCTTCATGTAGGACCTAAGTGTCCATATAGACTGGCAAATATCTATAAAAATTTACCTATCCTTAATTGAAGTGTCCCTGGCAGCTCCCCAGAATTTCCCTGGGCTTAGATTATTGTTTTATTTTTCTCATTAACTTATCTGGGTGTAATTTTTGTGGTCTTAATTCCAAGTGGCCCCCTTTAATTGGAAATTCACCACATACTTATTTGGACTGATAAGAGCTCAATAAATATCTCTCCATCAATTTTGCCTGTCTCAAGCCACTTACGTCTCATATTATCTTTCAGAAAAAAAAATTATTTAGTAGCAAAAGTTTTCTTTCAAGATCCTAACTCATGTAGTCCAAAATTCTCAAAAATTTCCTGTTGTGTTTTTGTAGAATTAATTCATGTTAACCCTCTCCTGGCCAATCAAGGTATTACACACCCTAGAAAGAACAATTTTTTGATCGTGACTAAATCGTTGAAACTCTCTGGACTCACCTGTAAGAAAAGGAAATCAGAAATATCAATTGATTAATTTGCATGAATGAAGTATTTTTACATACAATGAGTTGAAGAACAGTTTAGCAAAAGAGGGTTCAGAGTCTCAAAAAATAATATGTATACAACAGGGAAGATGCACATAAAAACATAATTACAAAATTACTTACCAAGAATTGTAACACAGACGATAAAGAGAAGAACAATATGTCCTGTGAAGATGGCTGTAGCCATAACACAAATAACTATCGATAATGCCAGGCTGTAAATAGCACTGCTGACTACTATAATTTCTCGTAGCACCTGAAAAAAATGTATTTAGTTCAGACGGCAATCAGTAAATTTTGTACAATTAAGAAAAAAACTTACAACAAAGAAATTCTGATACTCTGCAGTTCTCTAAATTCTCATCTATTTTCAATTTTTGAGATATTTTGAAGATTTTAAACTGTAAAAGTTTAATATTGATATTTGCCTTTTAATCATCATCATCATCATCAGTCTTTTAACGTCCGTCGTTGGACATAGACCTTCTCCAGGATTTGCCACAATTCCCTATCATGGGCATCGCGGAGCCAGTATTTCCTGAATTCGTCAAGTTTATCTCTTCATCTAGTGTTCTGTCGGCCTCGGTTTCTTATGTGATCTCTGGGGATCCATATTGTGAGACGTGATATCCATTGGTTGTCTTTCATTCTTGCAACATGGCCTGCCCATTGCCATTTGAGATTTTTTAATAGTTTCTATGATGTCACAAACACCTGTTTTCTTTCTTATATACTGTGCTGTCTTGTGATCTCTCCAAGTAAGGTTGAGCATGATTCTCTCATGTGCATGTTGAATACTTCTCAGCTTGCAGGCCTGTCTCTTGGTTACGTTCCATGTTTCAGCTCCATAAGTGACTATCAGGAGAATGCATTGGTTGTATACTCTTCTTTTTAGGATTATTGGGATCATCTGGTTCTTGAAAGTTGAGCTTGCTCTGCCGAAGGCTTGCCATCCCAAAGTGATTCTTCGCTTGATTTCCTCCTCTTTTGAGGGTCTCATGGAGATTCATTGTCCTAGGTAGATGTAGTGGTCTACCTTGCCGAGTTTTGCATTTTCTATCTTGACAGTTATGTTCTTATTCTCAACATGATTATTGCACATGATTTTCGTTTTACTGAAGTTCATGTGTAGGCCAACTTTTCTGCTTTCTTTGTTTAGATCATCTAGCATTAGTTGGAGGTCGTGTAGGTTATCTGCAAAAAAAACAATGTCGTCTGCAAATCTAAGGTTGCTCAAGTATTTGCCGTCTATTTTGATTCCTCTATTTTACCTGTCCATGTTCCAGAAGATCATCTCAAGGAAGGCCTTAAAGAGTTTGGGTGAGCTGGTATCACCTTGTCTTACTCCTTTTTAGAGCTGAAATGGTTCAGTCCTTTTGTAGCCTAATGAATGAGTTGCTGTGGTTGCATATATGTTGCAGTACTTTAACGTCGACAGGGTCTACACCTTGTAGGGTGATGGCCTTCATGAGCATGGGAATTTCTACGGAGTCCAATGCCTTCTTGAAGTCTATAAATGCTACCGCAAGTGGCATTTTGTATTCTGCTACCTTCTCTTTTAGCTGATTTATTGAATGAAGATGGTCCAGTCGATTAGCTTCTTCTAAATCCAGCCTGTTCTCATGGTTGATTCTCATCCAGTGTTTTAGTAATCCGGTTGGTGATGATTTTAGTGAAAAGTTTGTATATGCAGTTGAGCAGGCTTATAGGTCTGTAGTTGTTGAGGTCTTTGGGGTTACTTTTTTTGTGTAGAAGCATTATAATAGCAGTGTTCCAGGCTTTCGGGACTTTACTCTGTTTCAGACCCAAGTTGAATAGAATAGCTAGTTTTCTGTTGACTCTCTTGCCTGCCTTTTTGAGTAGATCGATGGTGGTGTTATCTGGTCCAGGGGCTTTTCCTTTTTTGGTTTATTTGATGGCTTGCTTTACTTCCCATGGTGTAACTTCAGGGAAGTCTTCAAATGGATTGTCAGCATCTTTTGTATTCTGGTCGTTGTTGTATTGTCCATGAATTAAAGAGTAGAGTTCCTGGTAAAATTCTCGGGCGCGTTCAACTATTCTGTCTCTATCTGTTGTTATGTCTCCGTTTGCTCCGAGAATGCTACTTATCTGTTTCTTTCCTGTACTGAGAGCCTTGTTTATTGCTTTAAATCCTCGACATTTTTCGAGGTTGGTCTCAATGATGGCTGCCGTATACCTTCTTTTGTCTTCTCTTAGTTTCTTCTTTATTGTTTTGTTTAGTTCGATTTCTTCTATTTTCTCCCTTGTGGTCATTGGTGGTTTGAGGTGTTTGTCTATTAATCAGTCAACTTCAATTAACCTCTATTTTTTGGTCATTGAAGCCTTTTTATCAGTCAACTTCAATGACCAAAGAATAGAGGCTTATGTATTATTATTCATTAATCTTGTTGATCTTTCATATCTGACATCAACATTAATATTTGATATTACTTTTCCAGATTTCAGTAAGATATATATCAGGTATGAACGTAGAAAGCAGCAAAAAAACCCTGACCTCATGTTCAAAAACTTTATCAACTAAACATGTTCTAGGGCACATCAGAACTAGAATTATAATGTTGGAAAAAAATTGGCAAAAAGTCGATGAGCATGACATCATCATAATGCACAGTATTGTTGCCTCTGACCCATAAAATTCTTACAAATCTGCTAAATGGATTTTTTTTGTTAATTCATCTTGAATCATTAGAGATGATGAAGAAACATACCTGGAATCAATGAAAAAAATTTCATTTCACTTATGATAGGGAGAGATTAAAAAAAATAATTTTCAAAAATATTGAATGATCAAAAATTGCTTTTGACCCCTGAAAGAGAAAAGATAGGTTCCCCCTTACTTTTGACCACTAAATAGAAAAAGTTTTCCCTTTCAAAACCCAAAAGGGAAAATTAGCTGCTCCTTATTTTTGAAAATGAAAATGTTAATTGAGAATATTTTAAGATTTATGTAAGGCATGAATTAATAATTTTTTCCCACTTTAAGTTCAAAATTGAATTAAAAATGTTGATGTATAATTCAATGTTGCTTAACTTCTCAAATGATTTACATACTGATTAATTTTTTTTGATTTTCAAGAAATGATTCCTCCTTTCATATTAGGTACAATCTGTTTTCAAGGGAGAGAGTACATTTTCTACATCCTTATCTAGTTAGATATTGTATAGCTCGTTTAAATTGCGATGTAAAGTTAAATACTTTTTAAGCAAAGAATTATTTTAATGCTTAATTTATTGTGAGGAATACCTAACACCGTTTCCCTAGTTATGTAAATGTTTTAAGCAAAAGAGAAGTGAATATTCATCGTGTACAACTCACTTATTTTCTTGACAGAGAAGCTTGAAGTATTAGTTTAGTGAGATTTGTCTACAGCGTAAATGTACTTTGAATGAAATATTTTGAGCCAAGTTAGTGACCTGGAGCATTGTAAAAGTACTATGGAACTATGGTAATAAATATAGTTTACAAAGACATGAAATATTTGGACTTTCTATCCTCATTTTTACCGTAAAAAATACTACCTTTCTCCAAAACCTTGAAACTTGTAAAATACCCTGAAAAGGAGGGGCATCCTTAAGAACTGTTTCTTTCAATTCCTCTAAGAAATTCTCCCATTTTACATACTGCTTGTAGGCTGTAAAGTAGGATTCACTCTTTGATGTTGTCTGCCAAAAGAGAAGAAAAAAAAGAAACATAAAAAAAATAACAAATATCATGCAGTGGCTTTTATTGTCAAGACATCAATGTAAAAATATTGACTATTTCATGTTAGGTGAGATGACTTCTACTTTGAGAAAAGTTGTGCCATGTTGTGATTGACTTAAATAGCATTTTATGATATGATTCTATTGTAAATGTTGACATTATGAATCTTTCAAGACAAAAAAATGTAGGCGTAAAGAATGGCTTTAGACATCTAATTAACTAGTTACACAGTTATCATTTATTTAAAATTTGATGACTGTTCCCTTCTATTTGTCTACATTACTAAATCTTACTTATCCATTATCTCATGAATGAATGATTTTTATTCACTGGAAATTTTTATTTGCTAAAAAATTAGAAAACATTCAAAGGAAATATTGCTTAAGTCGAACTATTATGACTGGAATGAAAAAAGAAAATCAATTCATGTAAAACTACAATTTGACTGTGAAAAAATGTCTGATCGATTCTAGAATTTGATTAATTCTGTCATATTCAATGGCCAACATCAATGCATTGAAGACTACAAGTGATTTGGGTAATGAATACTGAAAGTGATGTGGGTGATTGAGAGTGGAAGTGATTTCGGTAATGAAGAGTGAAAGTACTGTGGGTAATGGAGACTGGAAGTGATGTAGGTAATGAACATTAGAAGTGATATGGGTATGAATACTGAAGGTGATGTGGGAATTGAAGAATGGAGGTCATTTGGGTGATGTAAAGTGAAAGTACCGCGGGCAATGTAGTCAAATGGGTAATGAGGATTGCAAGTGATGTGGGTAATGAACAGTTGAATTGATGTGGGTAATGAATACTGAAAGTGATGTGGGTAATGGAGATTGCAAGTGATTCAGGTAATAAAGAGTGGAAGTGATTTGGGTGATGAAAACTGGGAGTACTGTGGGTAATGGAGACTGAAAATGATGTGGGTAATGAGGATTGTAAGTGATGTGGGTACTGAACATTGGAAGTGATATGGGTAGTGAGGATGGGAAGTAATGTGGGTCAGAAGGTTTGGAATAGATGTGAGAAACATGGATTGGAAGTAAAGTAGGCAATGACGACTAGGAGTGAAGTGGGGAATCAGGATTGGAAATGATATAAGTAATAAGGATTGAAAGTGATATGAATAATGAATACTGGAAGTGATGTGAGTTATGTGAATTGGAAATGATATAAGAAATAAGGACTGGAAGTGATGTGGGTAATGAGGATTGGAAATGATATTAGTAATAAATACTGGAAGTGATGTGGGTAATAAGGATTAGAAATAATATAAGTAATAAAAACTGGAAGTGATGTGGTTGAATGTTATGGGTGATGAGGATTGGAAATGACCTAAGCGATAAAGACTGGAAATGGTGTGGGTGATTGAGATTGGAAATGTTATAAGTGATAAGGACTGGATGTGATATGGGTAATGAGGATTGGAAATGATATAAGTAATAAAAACTGGAATGACGTTGGTCATGAGGATTGGAAATGATATAAGTGATAAGAACAGGAAATGATGTGGGTGATGAGGATTGGGAATGATATAAGAAATAAAGACTGGAAGTGATGTGGGTAATTAGAATCGGAAATGATATAAGTAATAAGGACTGGAAATGATGTACGTAATGAAGATTGGAAATCATATAAGTAATAAAGACTGGAAGTGATGTGGGTAATGAGGATTAGGAATGATATAAGTAATAAGGACTGGAAGTGATGTGGGTAATGAAGATTAGTAATGATATAAGTAATAAGAATTGAGGTTATGTGGGTAACAAGGATGGAAATGATATAAGTAATAAGAACTGGAAATAATGTTTGTAATAAGGACTGGAAATAATATGGGTTATGAGGATTGGAAATGATATAAGTAATAAGGACTGTAAGTGATGTTAGTAATGAGGATTGGAAATTATATAAGTAATAAGGACTGGAAATGATATGGGTAATGAGGATTGGAAATGATATAAGTAATAAGTTCTAGAAATGATGTTGGTAATGAGGATTAGAAACAATATAAGTAACAAGGACTTGAAGTGATGTGGGTAATTAGGATTGGAAATGATATAACTAATAAATACTGGAATTGATTTGGGATATGACGATTGGATATGATATAGGTAATAAGGATTGGAAATGATGTAGGTACCGAGCATTGGAAATGATATAATTGATAAGGACTGGGAATGATATAGGTAATGAGGATTGGAAATGATATAAGTAATAAGGATTGGAAGTGATGTGGGTAATGAAGATTGGAAATCATTTTAATAATAAGGACTGGAAGTGATGTTGGTAACGAGGATTGGAAATGATAGAAGTAATAAGAATGGAAGTTATGTGGGTAACGAGGATGAAAATCATATAAGTAATAAAAACTGGAAATAATGTTGGTTTTGAGGACTGGAAATGATATGGGTTATGAGGATTGGAAATGATATAAGTAATAAGGACTGGAAGTGATGTCGGTAATGAGGATTGGAAATGATATAAGTAATAAGTTCTAGAAATATTGTGGGTAATGAGGATTAGAAATGATAAAAGTAATAAGGACTGGAAGTGATGTTGGTAATTAGGATTGAGAATGATATAACTAATAAATACTGGAAGTGATTTTGGGAATGACGATTGGAAATGATATAGGTAATAAGGATTGGAAATGATGTGGTACTGAGGATTGGAAATGATATAAAGTAATAAGGACTGGAAATGATGTGGGTAATGAGGATTCGAAATGATATAAGTAATAAGGACTGGAAGTGATGTGGGTTATGAGGATCACAAGTGATTTGGGTAATGAAGATTGGAAATGAAGTGCGTAATGAAGATTGGAAGTGATAGAGGTAATGGGGATTGGTGATGGAGTTGGTAATGAAGATTGAAAGTGATTTGGGTATTGAGGATTGGAAGTGATGGGGGTGATGAAGATTGCAAGTGTTGAGTGGGATGAGGATGTAAAATTATGTTGGCAATCAAGATTATGAATGATATGGTAAATGACGTTTGGAAATGATGTGTGTAAATGTGTACTCGATGTGAATGGTAAAAGCTCCTTGAGTATGTAACATGTAATTGAGGCCTAAAGTAATTTAGGTCTAGAAGTGATTTGGGCAATTGTGGCCTAGATGTAAAAGGGGTGATTGAGGTTTAGAAGTGATTTGGGTAATTGTGGCCTAGATGTAAAAGGGGTGATTGAGGTTTAGAAGTGATTTGGGTAATTATGGCTTAGAAGTGATTTGGGCAATTGAAGTCTAGATGTGATTTTGTTAATTATGGCCCAGAACTGATTTGCGTTATTGTAGCCTAAAAGTGCTTTGGATAATTAAAGTTTATCAGTGATTTGGGTAATCGTGGATTGGAAGTGATTTGGGTAATTGAGGTCTATATGTTATTTGGGTAATTTAGGTGTATAGGTTATTTTTGTAATTGAGGTCTAGAAGGGATTTGGTTAATTGTGGCCAAGACATGTTTTGGGTAATTGTGACTTAGAAGTGATTTGGGTAATTATGGCGTAGATGTGATTTGTGTAATTGTGGCCTAAAAGTGATAGGGTAATTGAGGTCTAGACATGATTTAGTTAATTGTGGCTTAAAAGTGATTTTGGCAATTGAGGTCTATAAGTGATTTTGATCATCATCATCATCATCATCATCAGTCTTTTAGCGTCCGTCGTTGGACATAGACCTTCCCCAGGATTTGCCACACTTCTCTATCATGGGCATCACGGACCCAGTACTTCCTGAACTTGTCTAGCTCGTCTCTCCATCTAACATTTTGCCGGCCTCGGTTGCGCATGTGGTCTCGGGGAATCCATGTTGTGAGTTGTGATGTCCATCGATTGTCTGCCATTCTTGCAACATGGCCAGCCCACCGCCATTTGAGATTATTTATGGATTCTATGATATCTCTAACTCTTGTCTTTTCCCGGATGTACTGTGCTGTTTTGTGGTCTCTCCATGTGAGGCCCAGCATTATTCTTTCATGTGCACGTTGCATGGTTCTCAGCTTATGGGTCTGTTTCTTGGTTAAGTTCCATGTTTCAGCTCCATAAGTGACTATTGGGAGGATGCATTGGTTATACACCCTTCTCTTTAGGATTAATGGGATCTTATTATTTTTGAAGGTTGAGCTAGCTCTGCCAAAGGCTTGCCATCCTAGTGTGATTCTTCGCTTGATTTCTTCTTCTTTTGTGGGTCTCATGGAGATTCGTTGCCCTTGGTAGATGTAGTGGTCTACTTTCTCGAGTTCTGTGTCCTCGATTTCGATCTTCGTGTTCTTATCTCCAATGTGGTTGTTGCACATGACTATGTTTTACTGAAGTTCATGTGTAGGCCGACTTTCTTACTCTCTTCATTTAGTTCATCTATCATTAGTTGGAGGTCGTGTAGGCTCTCTGTGAAAAGGGCTATGTCATCTGCGAATCCGAGGTTGCTCAGATACTCGCCGTCTATTTTAATTCCTTTACTCTCCCAGTCTAGCCTTCTGAAAATCATCTCGAGTCAGGCTGTAAAGAGTTTAGGTGAGCTGGTATCACCTTGTCTTACTTCTTTCTAGAGCTGGAAGGGGTCCGAGTCTTTATGTAGCCTGATAAATGAGCTGCCGTGATTGTATATATGTTTTAACACTTCAACATATACTGGATCTACACCTTGTTGACTTATGGCCTCCATGACCTTAGGGATTTCTACTGAGTCGAACGCCTTTTTGAAGTCGATAAATGCTACGGCAAGTGGTAGTTTATACTCTGCTGCTTTTTCTTTCAGTTGATTTATCGAGTGCAGGTGGTCCATGGTCGAGTAGCTTCTTCTAAAGCCAGCCTGTTCACGTGGCTGGTTTTCATCGAGTGTTTTTGTGATTCGGTTGGTGATGATCTTTGTGAAAAGTTTGTATACACAGTTGAGTAGGCTTATAGACCTATAGTTGTTGAGGTCTTTCGGGTTTCCTTTTTTTATATAAAAGCATTATGATAGCAGTGTTCCAATCGTCTGGGACTTTACTGTGTTTTAGACACAAGTTGAAGAGGATGGCCAGTTTCCTCGTGATGATCTTACCCGCTTTTCGGAGTAGGTCGATGGTGATGTTGTCTGGTCCAGGGGCAGTTCCTTTCTTCATCTGTTTAATGGCTTCTTTCACATATCTCGCTCATTGTTTCGTCGTCCTTGTTTGGACGAATAAAGTTTTTGGTAGAATTCTTTGGCACGTTCGACAATCCTGTCTCTGTCTGTTGTTACGTTTCCATTTGCCTCTTTAATTTTCTCTCTCATTGTTGTCGGTGGCTTGAGGTTTCTGCGTTTTTCCATAAGATTTCTAGTTTCATCCGAGATTTTGCTAGTGGGTTGTCTGCTCATTGGCTTGAATGTAGAGGCTACTTCAATTATTGACGCTGTCATTTTGTTGCTTAGTTCGTTGATGTTGGTGCTGTCTTGTTCAGTAAGAATTCTGAATCTGTTTTTCAATTCGAGCTTGAAAGATTGAACGTGCTCTTTTGGTATGTGTAGAGGCTGCGGTTTTGTATGGAACATTTTATTTGCGTTCTTTATTGGTGTTTATTTGTACTTTACATCGTACCATTCTATGGTCGCTGCCTACATTGACTTGATTTAGGACTTGGATGTCCTTGACGATATCGTTTTTGTCCGTTAGGATGTAGTCTATTTCGTTCGTTGTTTCGTGATTGGGGCTCTTCCAAGTCCATTTCCTATTGGGTCCCTTCTTGAAGAAGGTGTTCATGATTTTGAATCCATTAGCCGTTGCAAAGTTCACAAGATCTTCTCCTCTCTCGTTGCGTATTTTGTATCCAAAATTGCCGACGCATTTTTCATTTCCTTGCCCTACCTGTGCGTTGAAGTCTCCCATGATAACATTGAAGTGTTTTCTGGTGTCTTGGAGTAGGGAGTTCAAGTCATCATAGAAGTTGTCTATTTCCTGTTGGGTTGATTGCGAAGTGGGAGCGTAGACTTGGATTATATTGAGTTTGTATCGTTTTGAAAGTTGTATTGTAACGCTAGCTACTCGGTCAGAGATAGCTTTGAAGCCAGTTATATTGTCTTTCAGGTCCTTATTGATGAGAAAGCCAACTCCACTTTGTTTTACTTTCTCTTTACCATAGCTGTAAAGAAGATGTCTACTTCTCAGCTCGATTAGTTCTTCTCCGGGTCTTCTTACCTCACTAATGCCTATGATGTCCCATTTGACACTTCTGATTTCACTTTCTAGATCAGTTAGGTGCATGTCAGTTGACAGTGTTCTGATGTTGTATGTGCCTATGTATAAATTTGTCCTCTTGTTGACAGTCTTAGAGTTCTGTTTAAATGGTCGCTGTTGGAATGGTGACTCAGTAGGAACAGGTGTTCCCTTGGTGAAGGATTTGGGTAGTCGCTTTCGGAGCACATCACCCCTACCCAAAGTAAGTGATGTGGCTGAGTCTTTTGGGGCCGATGACCCAGCAGGAACTGACGCGCTCTTGGTGTAGTGTTTGGGTAGTCGCCCTTGGAGCACATCACCCCCACCCAAAGCAAGTGATGTGGCTGGGCCTTTTGGTACCGTGGTCCCAGCAGGAACGGCCGATATAATATTTGGTGTGCAAATCATGGGGAGTGATGGGCCATGCCCTGCCACGCTGGCCCAGGACGTGTTGGCAGGGGGTCTGGTGGATTGTCCACTGCAGGTCAGTGGCTAAAGAGCTCCACCGGCTCTTGATACACATCCAAACTGTTCTTGTGAAATGAAGATGGATGTTCGGAGCACCGGGAAAAAGAAAAAAAAAAAAAAAAATTTCTCATTTTTTCACAATTCGATCCATTTTCCAAATAAGTAGGATGCAAATTCCATGAGTAAGGATCTCTTTCTTTCTATCTCCAATCTGTTAGGGTTGGTGAGGCAGCCTTAGAGGATACCTCTCCCTTATATATAAAGTTTTTAACTTAATAAAGTCCACAGAGGTTTAAGCTTAAGAACAAAATTGCAACAGCATAGTTGGTCTGGGGACTTCATTTTAGCAGTTGAAAAAGTTTGAATTTTTCATCGTTCGTTGCTAAATATTTCATGCCTGTCTCCCAGCAAGAATTTACTACTTAGATTAGACAGAGCACCAACCCATCCAACACTAGAGCCGGTTGTTTTTTTTTTTATGGCAAGTCAAAGTTGGGTTGAAGTAGTGGGGTGGGTATGGGGTTGTTTTGTTTTTAGAGTTTTAGTTTTGGGCTTTTTGGGGGTTTTTTTGTTTTGTTTTTTTTTTTCAAATTTTTGGTTAATTTCGGTGGGGGGTATTTAGGGGTTCATTGGAATATACGGAATTGGTGCACATTCAGAGATTTTTTAGCTATTTTGACCAACGGTTTGAGGCAGAGGACATTACAATCAGGTAATACAGAGTTGGGTGAATAGGCAGGCATTGGAGAATATCACAAAACAATGAGGAAATGAATAAATAAATTCAGAAAATTCAGCACTACTCATCTAAATTTGCAGCAATTTGGGTAATCGTGCCCTAAAAGTGATTTGGGTAGTTGAGGTGTAGAAGTGATTTGGGTAATTTTGGCCTAGAAGTAATAGGATGGGGAGTATAAAGCCATGTTTTGTAGCATGGGCCTTTGACATGTACATGATATTTCAAATACCCTCATCCCTTATCATTTGTGTCTTTTATTCTGCAAATGACTGTTACTATCTATCACTACACTACAAGATCTGTTTTGTTTTGTCAGCGGGGTACTCTTTTATTAAAAAAAATAAATCCCATGTTGTATAGAGTCTAAAAGTTATATCATAAGAGTTATACATTAGTAAGATATATCTCAAGGACTCATCAGTAGTGATTATTTTCAAAGCTCGTGGGGTGAGATTTTCTTTTTCAAATTTAGTGGTCAAACTCAAGGTGTAAGATTTTCTTGTCTTTATGGGATCAAAATTGACTGGGAATGTTTATTTTGATTTTTATGGGTCAAAATCAAATGGAATTTTTTTCACTTTTAGAGTACAACTTTGAGGAAGGCTTTTTTCACTTTTAAGGGTTCAAATAGAGGAGTAAGAGCAATTTTTTCAAATTCTTTAAAATCAAGGAGGGATTTTTTCTCTACTTTAGGTTTAAAAATCAAAAAGGAAGATTTTTTTGTCAATCTTTGTAGTTATATATAATCATTAGTCAGGTTCACTAAGTATTTCCATCCAAGGTTTTGTAAATAAGCCAGACTATACATTTGGGAATCAAAAGAATAATGTTGGCATTTGTGTCGACACATGCATTTTTGAATTTGAAAATGGCAGCCGTAGAATACATAATTTGTGCCATCTTGGCTTGTAGTCAGCCTAAAGATTCAATTGAATTGGCAAATTCAATGTTTTCTAGGACAAGGGATTAAATAGAGGAGTCGAAATACTGCTCAGCATTATAGAAAAATGATAAAGGAGTAATAAAAACCTTTATCTTTACTCTTGTGGTATAACTTTATCATATAAAATTCATATTTTGCACTGTAAGGTTCTCTATGTATTTTCGTTCAAAGTTTTTATAGATTAGCCAAAGTGTACATTTTTAAAGTCCTCAGCGCATGGAGAATCAGCAGGATAATATCAGCATTTACCCAGACACCAACATTGCCTCTATTTTTGATTTTCAAATGGCCACTATGATATACATAATTTGCACCATCTCAGCTTCTAGTGTGCCTATAAACTTGATTAAATAGGCTAAATTTATGTTTGCTGGGCCAAAGAATTCAAGAAAAGCTTCAAAATCATACTCAGCATCATAGAAAATTGATAGAAAAGTAATTTAAAACTATCGTCTTTAAATTTGTGATATGTGATTAGATATCTATTTTGCACTGTCAAAGGCAATAATCTGCCCGGTTGTCACAAAGTACAAATAGAACAGGAAAATTATTGCAATTCTTAAAAATAGACTCTCTTGTTGAACAAATTACAAAGTTTGAAAGTTGTACAAGAAGCAGATGCTGGAATAATAGCATTCAAACTTTCGCCATTTTCCCCACTTTGAACGGTTAAACATTAAACATTCTGGTTTTCTGAGCATGCCCAGTATGAATATTTTGTTCCATAAAACTCATTTGAAACAGAGTTTGGCCTTATAAAAATTTATTAACACTAGTGGTTACAAAACTGGACTCCATAGACTCCTGGGATTAAATGAACATAAACATCATCTGAAATTTAGGATGATATGAAATCAATAATAGAATAAGATGAACAAACTTGTACACGTATTTGATAAAAATTGAGAAATTTCACACTATTTTATCTTTCTATATTATTTAAACTTGTATCACTTAATATATTAAGTAAAATTGGATTACACAACACCACTTTACTTCTGAAAGTTTTTTCTATTTTTCTATTGTTACTGATACTGTGCTTACCTTGTCAATTGTACATATTGTGATCACCCTAGGCTACAAAGATGCATGAATTTAATCATAACATTATTCCATCTTTCTGCATTATAAGGCATTTATGATCATATATACAGGCTTCATAATCAAATAGAGTCAATAGAAACTGGTACAAAATTATCAATCCTATATAACTAGTGTATCAGCTCATGAACTTTATCTTCACTGCAGTTTTTAGTTGTAGGCTTAGTTTTGTTTTTTGATCTTGGAACCTGCTGTGTGTCCTCAAATATCTTCTCCTATGTATGCTCAATATGAAGTTTTTTGGTACAGACACTTTATCTGAAATTTAGTTTCCATCCTCTCAGATACTGACAAGTTAAAGCTCATACATTGCCTGGAAACACTGGAAAGAAACAATGAAATCAAAATTTACAAGCACCAGCATCTAAGGAACATGTTGTTGAAGTAGAAACTTCTTCATAAACTTCTGAGAGTCTAAAAATTGCCATTGTTGATGGCATGATGTCAGAGCAACAATCAAGAAAGTCAATGGTCTTGACCAACACTTCAATGACAGTTTCCTGATGTTGACAGCAGAAATCGACAAGGTTTCCCTAGTCTTTAACACCTATAAAGCTGACTTATTGAATCAGAAAACAAAGGAAAATCAACAAGGCAAAAGATTACACAAACCAATGAGATAATTCCTATCTCATGAAAAGATGAAAAATGATCCAAATACATTGCATAAGCAGTGCTCAAGAATAATGCAAACACTCTAAAGTTATCACATCAGGCCAAACAAGAAGCAACTGCAACATGCAGTTTGAAGATAGAAACCATGATGAGACTAACACATTGATGATCTGTTAAGCAGTAGCTGCATTGCAGTCCTATCCAGAAGTATGGTTGGGCTTCTTCAGCTTAGATACTGTTGTCTTGATTCTGGTTGTTGCACACTACAATCTATCCAAGCACAGTGCTATAGGTACTTTGGTGCCAATTTGGGTAGTGCTGAGATGAGACATGGCAGCAGCGTTACAAGTATTACACTTATTCAGTAAAGCAGACATTGTTGAAAGATTCTCTAGAATGAGCAAAACCAAGCGGCTTCAACAACAGGTGAAAGTTTACGTGAACATCAACAAAGCACCAATGAAAGTGACAGAGGAAGTGAAGGATGTATCGACCAATTTTGTATGCTTGAAATACTGACCAAAGGGCATATATATGACAAGTATTCATGACCTGAAGTGGCACCTGTTTACAAAGAGCTGCCAGAAATAATTTGATGCCTTTGAAGAGCAGAGTGAACCTGCGCACGTACAGATGCCTTTTTTTTTATCTCTGACGCCTTCTTCTAGATTAGCCAAACATCTCTTTTTACATTAGCCCACCCTTTTTTTACTTTAACTTCAGCCTACATGGGACGCCTTTAAAATATTAACCACTTTTCTATTTTTGGCTTCTCTTTTTTCGCATTATCTCAGACGCCTCTCCTACAATCGATCCAATTGGTTTGAAGCAGGCACCTGTTCCTACCTTTCTTTCTTTACTATGACAATGGACTGATCCATTATTACTTTTAGGTGATGACAAAGCATTGTATACATAGTCAATAGGGTATCAATTAGTGAGAGATCATAATAATGGCAATTTAATTAGAACCTTAAATCTCTCAAAGTCATTTAAAGATATTAAATTCAGTTAATTTTATGTTTCATTGAGGTAAGAAGAGCAGGTACTACACTTTGGTCTCGAATTGAATGCTGCCATAAGTCTCATTCCAATTTGGGCCACAAAACTAGGATAGTGATAAAATTCACAACAACTTTTGTTCTCGTGTATTGAAAAAGATTGTTTGAATTAAATTGAAATTATTGAAAAAAAATAGTTACACTACAACCATAATAACGTTTGAAATTGAAAACGAGAAGTTAATGCTCTATTTTGGGGGGAGAACAGAGCTTGATCTTAAAATATATGCAGCACAAAGCAGGACCATGAAACTACAATATTGCCCGAAAATCTATTGGTCACTCAGAGCCCTCTTTCATCTGTATAATTAATTATAACTCAAAAACCTTAACAGGTATTTTATTCTGTTCAAAGAAATCATCACAATTAATTCACTCTATTTCATAAGTTTCATGAAATTTCATTCAGTATTTTCTAAGAAAGCTGATGATTAATTCGCATACAGACTCACTTTATTTTATTTGTAGAGATTATATGAACTTTATCTAGATTACTACATAATCTATGAATGACTTCACCAAATATGTTCCATTTACAGAGTTCTAAAACAGGAAAAGCATATACTGTTTAAAAATATGATTTTAGTAATAATGATAAGAATGTCTCAACACTTATATGTAAAATCAATTTTCAAGCTTTTTTCTATAAAAGTATTAAAACTAACAAATGTTTTGGTGGAAACTATCAATGACAACAATAGTAACTCTACAAGGTCAACAAAAATAGAATTTATTTTCATAAGATAATTATACAATTGATCAGTCTTGGTATTTAATTTACCAAGCCCCACAGTGTTGCCATTAGGCTGCTGAGATGAGAGCCCGGATCACATCAGGCAGAGTTTTTAGGCTAGATTTAGGAGAAACATCAAGAATTACCCAAGTCTTCTCACAACTTATCAGTAGAAATCATTCTTAAATCTTTGTAGCTATAGTAACTATAGCATAGATGCATAGATTTATTTTTGTTAAATGTGTTATTGATTAGCATATTACAAATATGTATTACATAAGTGAACTTAATCTGTAGTATTATATCTTTATTACAGATCATTTCTTTCAAGAATTTTTACAAAAGAAATTGTTGGCATTATAATAAATATTGTTAAGCTGGATAATCCAGAATCCGGCCTGATACTTGGTGCTGGTATCCAGGAAAATCCTGATTCAGTTGGATACCAAAAACTCACATTTTGACACTTACTAATTTTCATGTACTGACAGTTCATTTTTATTGAAGAAAATATTGTTTAAATCCTTCCTCAATTTTCAGTTACTTTTTGGTTTAAATTAAATTGTTTATGCACAGTTCCATATCTTCCAGAGTGTGATGGTGCAAGACAAATGCATGATTTGTCCAACCCAGATAGCAAATGGTTTCTCCCATTGACATGACTGAATCTTGATTAAGTGCTTCATAAAGTATTTGGCAAAGCTGTTGGCTTCTGGGCCTGCTGCACAACTATTTTTCGCCTATTCAAAGTACTTTTTCAAGTCATGTGAATCTTTCCCATTGAAAGGTCATCCTGAATCTATTTTTAGTTTCTTGTAGAATCCATGTCTTGAAAATATATTGTCAAAAGCAACAATATTTTGACCTCCTATATACTGTTGACAATTCCATTCTCTTGAATATCACCTTAGTTTGGCAATCTTCATCAAGATGAATTTCCAAACCCATAGTGGATCTCAACAGTGGCAGTCAAGTGCTCCCAAACTTTGAGGGGAGGCTTTGGTTGAGTCTGTGGATCTCTATTGCGGGCCTCTTCAGCTGCTTCACATGGATGACATGAGTTAATGCGGTCCTTTATCAGTTTGTCCATGTGCGAAGACCATATCTTGGACTCAATTGTCCCTTTGTGGTGGCTTCACTTTAATGACAGTTGTTGTCAGTATCGAGGAGACACAATGCGATGTTCATTTTCCATGATTTAGACTCACTATCCGGTATAACTATGTTAATACCTTTCAAAATCAAGTTACTCTTGACTGACAATGTGTACCAAATGTTTTGGTATGAATATTTCACTTTGCTTGCTTCCAGTGCATATGGCTGAACATTTTGGTGTAAAAGGTGTCATGCTCGTCAGGTTAAATGATATCTTCAAATTGCTTTCAGAAGGTCTTCAAAGATGATCCAATGGATTTGAATGTGGTTGCTATTGTTGAATACCATCTTGTTCATCTTGTCTTATCATGTCTTGTTCATCTACACATAGTTGCATGGCATTTCATAGTTGCATGGCATTTGAAGTCCCGGTAAGTACTTCCAGGTAGATGGGAGATCTTGGGTGGCTTGGGTGTTCAGCTATTCTGAGGCTTGCCTTATCTGATAGATTGTTGTATGGTGACTGTAGTTTATGATCTCTCCAGCTGATATGATTGCTGCCTAGGAAATAGTATCTTAACATCTCTTGACCCTATATTCAAGCTAAACTCTCCTGTTCAGCTGGTGAATATTCTTGTCCATTGGGTGTAAGGACTCTGCTAGCATGATCAATGGGAACCCATCTTTTGTTTCATTTTTTTTAGTGCAGGCTGGCTTGGATGCCAATACCTAATGATCTGCCACAATGTAGTTGGTTTCTTGTCGGTCATAAGTTCAAAGTGCCATTTCTTATATAGCGCCCCCTATTCTTTTACTTGGGAGTTAAATACGAAACTCTTCTTTTAAACTTAGTTCTTCACTCTGATGAGCTTCTCGTTAGCCTCTTCATGTTCTTTGTTCTATCAAAAAGAAAAATCTGTTTTTAGCAATTGTTGAAGAGGTGCAATTGCCTGCTCGTAGGATTGACTCTATGATGTCAAAGGAGCATGTGAAGAGTACAAACATCAGCAGTGTTCTCGAGGTGACCTGCCTCAATGATGTCAAAGGAGCATGTGAAGAGTACAAACATCAGCAGTGTTCTCGAGGTGACCTGCCTCAATGATTCTCTCAATCTTGTCAGCTCTGCTGATTTACCTTCAGGTGTGAAAATGCACTCAAACCATAATTCTAATCATACAGAAAGTGGGTTTACTCAATTTAATTACTATGCCCTTTTTAGGGCATTGCTTGCCACAGACTTCTAGATTCTGTTTATGGTCATTATGGTCCTTCACCAAACCAGTATATCGTCATGGCCAGCAAGGGCTTTCTTAAATTCATTGTGAAAGATACATGTTCCTGCAGTGGGACTGAAATACAATCTTTTCATACAATAAGATCCCCTCATATATTTGAAAGATGGCAATTTCCTTTGATTCTTTGTCAAGTTTTAGTTGGTGACAGCCCCTCCAATGTCTTTTATGGAATGAATTTTGCCTCTTTAAGTTCATGGTGAATTTTTTAGTGTGTCTGTATGTGGTACCTTACTTCATCCCTGGATTTAATGGGATGTTGTCAATGTTCATTTCTCTATGA
Organism: Thysanoteuthis rhombus; assembly: GCA_963457665.1. NCBI lineage: Eukaryota > Metazoa > Mollusca > Cephalopoda > Oegopsida > Thysanoteuthidae > Thysanoteuthis > Thysanoteuthis major. Next base: position 58,559 of record CAUOPZ010000511.1, read on the forward strand.
TTACACACTCACGTGAAATACCCAGATCAACATCTCTGGTGATATTCTCATACTATAGGAACATCAGCAGGTCGCTAACCTTTTCCTGGTTGTAGATTTAGGACTAAACTTGGTGTAAATTTTGGTTGGACTGGCCAAAACTCTGTCATAGTCTAGGTGGACTAGAGCAGTTTGAATGTCATCTATCTTTTCATTATTGAAGACTATTTTCTTGGGGATATAGTGTCTCCCTGTGATCATTTTAAATTTCTCAATATTCTGGATCCTGACGTCCTTTATTGAATGATACAAATCCTGGTGCCTGGATGTCAGTTTTTCCAAACAATGGCTTAGGTCTGAATCCATGAACAATTTAGACCTTTAGTATAGACTTGGCATTTTTCATGTTTTCACCATTCCTTTTTCATCTAGACTGAAAGTTACCACTGGGTTACATGGCAGTGCTGCCATAATCAGATGATTTATGGTGGTTTTTAGCCATTCTCTTGACTGGCAGTGTTCAGCTATTGTGGAGCTTTCCTCTTTTGATGGATTGCTGTACAGTGGCTGCAACAGTTTATAATCGCTCCAGCTGATATAATTGCTGACAAGGAAATAGTATCTGAACATCTCTCAACCCCATGCTTTAGCTAAACTCTCCCGTTCAAACAGCAAATATCCTTGTTCATTGGTTGTTAAGGGCTCATCTCCATCCTCCTTGCTTTGTACTCTGCTATCTCTGCAAGCTGAGGATTGATTGAAGTGGTTTCTTCCTCCACAAGTGTAACAATGTTTCCCTGTGTTGAAGCATTGTTCAATTGGGTGGAGTTGATTGCAGTAGTGACATGATCTTTCTTTGAGGTAGGTCCAGTTGGTGATTGTAGCTGTATTTTTCCACAGCTTAGTTATTGTGAGCCTATCTCACATCTTGTCTAGTTCACTGTCCTATAAGTTTTCATAGCTAGATCCTGCTGAATGTGTTGACTATATCTGTGGATTATTTGAATAGGGCATGTGCTCCCTTGCAATCTGTTTTTTTATGCCAAACTCTATTTTGTAGAAGCTAGATCAGAATCTTTGGTAAGGGTTTTCATATCATTTTCATATGGTGGCATTTTACTGCATGTTTGTACAGTTCCATGTCAATGTCCAGGATGTGTGCTTTCCTTTTGAGAACACTCCATTCAATGCCAATTCTCCTTACTTTGTACTCATTAATTTATGCATTGCAAGGTTTCTGTTGACTAGGCAATTAATCTCTTCCCCTTTGTGATAATTACTTTGTGACTGTCAGAGTCAAATTTTTCTTTTGCATGTGTCCTCATGGAGTCAATCAGTTTGCTTTTGCCCAAAACTTTAGCATTATCTTCTGATCGTCCATAGTTCCAGTAAATCGCACTTTCTCAGAATTTTTCAGCCAAGTCATCTTGTTTACACTAAGGGTGCATGTTCATCTCAGCCCTAGGACAGAGGGGTTGTTCCCTGAAGGTGGTTTTAGTGCTACTATCAGTTCTTCAAATTGTACATTAGATAGTCATCATACTGAGATATGCAAGCAATGAGAGTGAAAAAAGTTTTGCTTTTTCTCATTTGAGCATACTAAACATCCAATAATCACATAATTCAGCTATTTAGCCATGCTTGCAACAGTCTGATTATTAATAGTAGATTTATCCTTGTCACCAGTGTAATAAGAAATGCATGATTAGTCTAACCCAGATTACAAATGGTTGTCTGAATATATGAGCATGTGCAACTCAAGAGGGCCCATTAGTCTTACAAGCTTTTCCAAAAAAGTTGCACACAGTACAGCTGTACATCCCACTTATTGGACTACAAGAGAGTATCATGCACTATAGTATTCCCCCTTGTCTTTTTTCTATTTTGCTGCCTTACAACCTGGACAGAATGGATTGGAATGTATCATTTGATTTTACACATGACACTTTTAAGACACAAAATATTCTTTATTCATTTTGAAACAAACAAGAAATAAGACAACCTCCTCCAAACAAGACATTTTAATGTTCCCCTTCAAACCTCTCAAGTGTTGCTTTAGCAGTATCTTTAGGGTCATCCCACTCTCAAATCAGAGAGAATTTCCCTTTGCTTAGCAGTATTCATCATACCTTCAATTCAAACCAGTTTCCCATTCTCTGATGATGAAAAATAACATCATAATGCTGCCACCATCATAGTCCACAGTGGATATGGTGTATATCAGGTATAGGATTTCCTTGATTAATGAAAAAGTTCAATTTTAGTCCCATCTGATTAAAGCCTGATAAAGGAGCTGCTGCGACTGTATATATGTTTCAGCACTTTGACATATACTGGATCTACACCTGGTAGATTGATGGCCTCCTTGACCTTAGGGATTTCCATTGAGTCAAAGGCCTTTTTGAAATTGATAAATACTACAGCGAGTGGTAGCTTATATTCTGCTGCTTTTTCTTTCAGCTGATTTATCGAGTGCAGGTGGTCCATGATCGAGTACCTTCTTCTAAAGCCAGCTTGCTTCCATGGTTGATTTTCATCTAGTGTTTCTGTGATTCAGTTGGTGATGATTTTTGTAAAAAGTTTGTATATGCAGTTGAGTAGGCTTATAGGTCTGTAGTTGTTGAGAAATAGACGGTAAATATCTGAGCAGTTTCAGATTTGTAGATGACATTGCCCTTTTAGCCGAGAACCTACATGACCTCCAACTAATGCTAGAAGTACTAAATGAAGAGAGCAAAAAAGTCGGCTTACACATGAACTTCAGCATTTCAAAGATCATGTGCAACAACCACCTCAGAAATAAGAACTCTAAGATCAAAATCGAGGACACGGAACTGGAGAAAGTAGACCACTACATCTACCTAGGACAACAAATCTCCATGAGACCCCCAAAAGAAGAAGAAATCAGATGAAGAATCACATTAGGATGGCAAGCCTTTGGTAGAGAAAACTCAACCTTCTAAAACATGAAGATCCCATTAATCCTCAAAAGAAGAATGTACAACCATCCTCTCATTAGTCACTTATGGAGCTGAAACATGGAGCCTAACCAAGAGACAGACCTGCAAATTGAGAACTATGCTACATGCACATGAAAGAATTATGCTCAACCAAATATGGAGAGACCACAAGACAGCACAATACATCCAAGAGGAGACTGGAGTCAAGGACATCATAGAATCCATTAAAAAAAATCAAATGGCAATGGGCTGACCATGTCGCAAGAATGACAGACAACCAATGAACGTCACAACTCACAACATGGATGCCCAAAAATAACATGCGCAACTGAGGTTGTCAGAGTATTAAATGGAGAGACGGGCTAGACAAATTCAGAAAGTACTGGCTCCACAATGCCCACAATAGAGAAATGTGGCAAATCCTGGGAAAGGTCCATGTCCAATGACAGACATTAAGAGACTGATGATGATAATGACTAGAGCACCTTCTTCCATTTGTTTGGAGAGTCTCCAACATGCTTTTTACCAAGCTCTAAATTAGTTTTTTATTTTCTACCAGAAATGGCTATTTCTGACCACTCTTCCATAAAACCAAGTTCTGTTGAGTGTGCAGCCTAAATTGGTCATACATACAGATATTCCAATCATTGTTGAGGAGGTTTTCAGCTCCTTCAGGGTTATCTTAGTGTCTTTGTTGCCTCTCATATGGGCAACCTTCTCTTGACAGGTTTGTTATATATGGTCTTTCTATTTTGAAATAATGGACTGAATGGTGCACTGTAGGATGTTTTAAGTTTGGGATATTTTTATAACCCGATCTTGATCAGTACTTCTCTACAATTTTGTCCCTCACCTGCTTGAAGATCTCGTTGGTCTCATGAAGCCTCTTATTTAATGGTGTTGCAGACTTGAGAGTCTTTCAGAACAGTTGTATATATATTGTGATCATGTGACAGATTATGTAAAACTTGGATTGCACATAACTGGACATAATTTGACTAATTTTTGGTATTTCTGATGGTAATAGCTTGCATAGATCAGAAAGGATGAATTCATAAGTATGCACCTCTTATTCTTTAGAGGTTTTTTTTGGAATTTCACTCCACCATTATGCAATATTTTGTGTAGGTCCATTTTATAGAATCCATTTAAAAATCTGTTGTAAAACAACAAAATAATAAATACACCAAGGTTGATGAACGTTTTTGCAAGGCACTGTATAAGTAATTTACCTCAGCAACTATGTTGAATCTTCTGAATCTCATAAGCAGTCTCTGAAATCTTGATGGAGCATTGTGTAAATTGTTTGTGTTAATCAGGGGCACCAATGGTATGTGATTGTGAACAATCTTGTGATATACCAGTCAAACTTTTCACATGCCCAAACCGCTGTAAGACACTCCTTCTCTATTTGTGCATTTTTTTTTCCCTCCTGGTGAGATAGTTTGTAAGGATTGGATTTCATTCACCTTCAACATCCTGAAAAAGCACTGCTCCCAACCATGCTGGCATCTGCATTTACTATAATGGTTTTGATGGATCAAAAGATGATAAAACCCTTTACATCTGTGAGCAGCTGTTTCAGGTTAGGGAAAGCTTCAATCTGAGTTTGGTTCCAAGTTCATTTACATCTTTCTTGAGTAAATCAGTTATTGCTTGGATTATGTTTGGCAAATCAAGCGAGAATCTGCCAAGGTATATGATCATTCTAATAACATGAGCTCTGGCACACTAGTGGGGGCAGATAATTCTTGTATTGCTCTCATTTCCCCCTAGCTCCATTGCAATCCATCCTTTGTGTATCCAAAATATTCAATTTGATTCTTCCTTCATTCACATTTTGCTTGGTTCAGTTTTATACCAGCTTATTGGATTGTTTGGAAGACTTTTTCCATCATTCATCATGCTCCTGTTGACTAAAATAATATCAATAACAGCTATCACACCATCCAAGCACTCTACTAACTCAGTCATGCGATGCTGAAATAGTTTTGGTACTAATATAATCTCAATAGACCATCATATTAAAAAAATTATGCCCTGATGGAGTTGTGAGCAGAAAACTCTTTTTTCCCTATGGAATTTGAAGGAAACCACTTATGGCATCTAACTAACTCATCCTAGTTTGGTCACAAGTATTGTTGATGTTTAATGGCCAGATTTAATTTTTTCACATCAACATGGTGGCACACATTTCCATTTCTCTTTATCACGGGAGCAATTGGTGCATATAAGTTCTGTTGGTTGAGTAACTTCATCAATAATACCATCATGCTCCAGATGTTCTGATTCAACCTTTACCTTTGGCATGATTCAGAATGGCATTCCTCTTGCTATGGTGATATAAATCAGCTCGGCATCAACTCTCAGGAAAACCTTCACCGGATCACATTTCATGCATCCTCTATAATCAATTAATTGTGCTAGATTTGCGTAGCTGCATAGTCGTGCATATGTGAGATGCCTTCACATTGGTGAAGTGAAATGGGCAAAGTTAGTACAGAGATAGGTCACGGTGGAAAGATGGTTAGATTCGGATCAACAAGTGCCGGGGCCAGAGGCTTAACCAGCTGGGAGTGCTGGCACCAATGAGCAATAGACCATGTGCATCCAGGGTTTTTATAGGGGTTGTCATAGGAAGTGAAGTTTTTGATATCTAGCTAAAAGAGGGTTTTTGTATTTAATTCCTAACTAAAAGTATAGGGGACGCTACTCTTCAATTGGGCTGCCAATTAAGAAAAGGGGACCATCTACGTTCATGTGTTTTACTCAAGACCAGTGTACAAAAAGACTCGACTCTAGAGAAAAACAACTCTTTATGGTTCAGAGAAGCATATATTTCTTCAGTCTAAAGAAAGGTCAGACCATAACAAAGTGCATCTACAAATGTAGGGGAAAAGATTATGAAACTGTTGGAAAAGTCAAAAAAGACTCTTCTAATGATATTATGAGATTTTCACCGATCTTAGTATCATATGCTTTGCATGTACAATGAAAGAAGAGTGATTATCACTGAAGCCATCAATAATAAAACATCAAAGATATTTGTGAAGTCAAGTGAATGCAAACATTGAAATAGTGAACATTGTGAAGTACTGAGTCAAAAATTAGTTTTGTCAGTGAATGATTTAAGTGAAGAATACATCAATACTTTGGACGAGAATGGTATGCAAAACACATACAACAACTACAAAAAGCTGATTCAAAAAATTATTAGAGAAAATATACTTTATGCTGAAATTTGTACCACATCCCGAAAAAATAATTGCGACATCATAACTTCAAAGGAAACTGTCAACACCATTTTAGTGACTCATTCAAATGATGAGTACAGTAAAGCTGACATAAAGGTATTATCACTTGTAGCTGCTCTTAATATCAGAAAGGATGTAAACAACTTTTCAGTTTATAGGAATTTTTGATGATTTCAAAATACCAGAAAAGCTTAAGATATTCTCTTGCTGGAAGCAAGTAAAATTTGTGCGAAGGAAAAGCCAATTGTCGATGGTACAGCTGGTACCCTTGCACAACCTACCATATCAGCGTATTAGGCAGGGAGACAAATTTCTTATGAGCCAGAATCAAATAGCACAGTATTTAAACTGTTTAGGAGTATGCTTCTATCAGTTGCAATTTCTTTAACCCTTCATAAAGCCAATTGTCAAACAGATCTAGTAAGTAAAATGTTTGAGAGTGATGAAAGAGGAAGCTAATGACAATCAAATATTGGAAGAAAACTCTGCTACTTTGACTGCATTCAAATCACTTGACAGTAGACAATGGACAAAAACAGGTGTCTTTTCGCCACTCATAAGAACTTCACCAACAGATCAAGATTCACTGTTTACAATGTTAAAGCTCGCTATGAACACAAGTACTGTTGTGGTTGGTGAAGAGAAGAAGGCAGTCATAGATCTTAGCAGTGAAGATAAGAAATTCTGCTAGATCCATGTATCATCTAGTGCTGTGAATGTTATTTTTACTGTGTTTCATGCACTTGGAACATATGTTGAGGGTCTGGAACTAGATTAAATATGGATAGAGCAGGAAATCTATGGACCAGCAATAATAGGACAACTGTTTGATGGAAAGCATAAGAAAAGTGGTATCAAAGCTCATCAAGTGACCTTGCTTCTCATTGTAAATCTTTATCTTGATGCAAGAAAGGATGCAAGAGATAAACTTCTGCAAATGATCAGATAATTTTCCCTCTCCATCCAAGATAGAAATGGTATTCAAGATGCGTTCCAAAGAGCAGTGACAAAACTTGACAACTGTAGGGGTTAGTGAGGCTCAGCTTAATTAATTAATTAATCAGCATCTGACTCCATAATTAACGTAGCCCTATAACCCACTACATTTAAATTAAATATTTACTTGTGTACTAAATGTAATAGTAGTAGCATGACTGAAGTGCCATTTTGCTACAGCTTAGTTGCTGCTACTAATCTAGTGAGTAAAAGTAAGAGGTAAGAATGTATCCCTTAGTCTTTTTTTTACTGTTTCTATAATTCCATAATGTGACAACCTGATGAAAAAAATTCAAAATCTCTTAAGAAGTATAAAAAAAAACAATCCAACAGTTGTCAGCATTGTGATCATTTGTAAATCTTTTTTTCTGTATTTTAAAAAATGTACTCACCGATTCAAAAGTAAATGCAATCCACTGTAAACCATTTTTGTTCTTGGTCAGTCCAGCTAAAGCAGGAGCTGGTGCTTGATGTCCAAACACTCTAATTGTGCCTGGTAAATTTTGGCACTCTTCATAGGCAGATAGGTGTATTTTGAAAGTATTTGGCATTACTGCAGTATGAAGTAAAGAAGAGCACTGAATGAATTTACCAGAATTTTCTAATCATCAGTATTCTTCATGCAACATATATTGATTGGCATGGAAGACTCAATTAGATCTGTGTTCTTGAAACTTTGTATATAGAAATACCCCATAGTAGCAATTCAATTTTGGATTTTAACAATTCCATCATTTCATACTTTTGAAGTTATTTTTATAAGCCTAAAGTTACATTTCATATTTACATGATGCTTAAAATATGAACTTCTCAAAGAGCAGTAAAAACCAGAACAAGAATGGCACTTCAATGCTGAATTACTAGTAATATTTCAGAGATAATACTAACCATAAACGTTCTTTCAATTAAGCATGTGTAAAAAATAAAAATACTTCTTTCTTTCACTCATATAGATGTTATGACCATACAGAATAATTAAACACTTACAATCTGGCAGACATTGAGCAGTTCCATTACGGACAAGTTCTGAATTCTTGGCAATTAGTTGACATATTTTGCACAAAGTCACTAATAAAGTTGCATTCACCTTACTAAAGTTTCTAAATGCATTTTGAAACTTATGATCATACATCACTGTGCCCTGCAAATAGATAAAAAAAAATATATGCCATATATGACAGTATGTAATATGGACATTTAATCTTTTTTAGACTGTACAAATATTACATAGCATTCAAAGCACTAGTATTGTAACCATCAGGTCAGGTCATCTACCAAAGCTCTTTATGGACAGTTATCAGTCTTGGTTGAGTTGCAGTGGTAGTCCTCCAAACATTATTGTAAGTTGCATTTTCAGTAATTTTATATCATTTCATAGGACTGCTTGTACTCCCATTTATCCACCTATTTTGATATTTAAATACCCAAGCTAGTACAGAGCAGAAAGTGTAGCATAGATCAAATGCAGCCCATGACATCAAAGAAAAAATTTCTTCAAGAATGAAAAAAAATTTTTTTTTGCATGTGTATTTCATTAGATTTATTCTATTAGGTCCACTATCCTTCCCACTATAGTATCTTAATGGGTAATTTTCTTCAACATGCAAAAACAAAAATGAGTCTGCCACAAATCTTTTCTCTTTGAAAGATCTAAAAATACATAATATCCTGTTTCATATCCCTAATTACATAGACATGAAAAATGCTCATACTTTTCTCATTTAACAAAAGTTACTAACTGAAAAATGCATTCCAATCCCTTGGTTTAATATCAATATGACCTTTTGATTTCATACAGATAAAGGCCTGGTATCTTGATGCTGAAACCAGCAGCAATTTGCAATAATCAAAGTTAAAATATTAATGAAAGCATATTTTTACTTTGATTAGCATGAAGTCTTGAAGATATATATTCAAAAAAGTTTGCTTGGATACATTAGATATTAGCTGATTTGTTATAAGAATAGTTTAAAATTCATTAAGGTTATTTTAACCTTAAATCTTATCTTCTAAAATTGCTAATCAAATAAAATAATCAGCTTGATTGATTCTGCATCCAGGGTTCATTTTGAATGGAAAATTGAAATAAAGGCACCAAATTATCTGCAATATCATCAAAGGCGAAAATCGACACAATGAATTGCCATCTTGATTATTCAGGTTTTAGAACCTGCTAGAACCATAACTCATGAATTATATGTTTTGGCTTCTGCCAATCGGAACTTGTGTAATTTGGTTTCTGCCAATCAGAGGCCACAGAAGAATATTTTGTATGAACCCTGGCTTGAATTTTTAGTCAATGGAAAAAGTTACTGATGACAAGACGTGAAAATGCGTCTTAGAACCATGGCTTGAGTAATCTCAAGAGACGGAAGATCTTACTTTTATAGTCTGCAAAAGTGCTGTTACCTACAAGGATCATTTCTTTGAATTTCTGACTCATTCTGAGGTGAACTTTGCTTTCTGTCAACAATTTTTAAGATAGTTGTCTCTTCAGAATTTGAGTGCAAGTTATGTGTTAACCGACTTTATTGCCACATGAGTGGGAATATTAATGCACCAATCTTCAGATTAAACAAACAGAAATTTAAGGTGAGTTGTATCTAATTTGATATTTGTGAAGCCTGACATGTAATTCCTTTGAGAGTAAACATCTATTAATTTGTTGTTGAACTTTGGAGTGAAAGTTTTCTTGGAATTATTTCAATGAGTACCTTTCTATATAAAGATTCAAAGTCACCTAGTATTGATTTGACTTGAAAGCAGTTCTCCATATCATAAAAATTACCATGAAATTTTTATGGTGTACAGTCTGCAAAAAAATAACTCATTAACATTACAATATCCAAACTAAAATGCCAATTTCAAACTCAGAATTTAAATGAGGAATTGTCTCTTGTCTAACTCACTTCTTTTTATATTAATACATCCCGCTCTGCAATGCCAAATTTTAAAAAAAAGATACATATATGAATAAATCATAAATAAACAACTGTTAGTAATCACTTTCTTATTTCAACTTATAAACTTTTTCAAGAAAAGTTTTGTAATCAAATTTGATACGTAAAATAGTAATTTCAGAAAATGAACATAAACCATCAATGCACTTAAGCTTCAGAATGTACTGGGTGATCAAAGAAGTTGGGTTATTTTTCTAAGTAAAGAAAAGATAATTCTTTTTTCCATTCTCAACATTAACTCTATCAAACAATATATTTACCATTTTCTTCCTCTATCTTCTGCCATTTTTCAAACAATTTCATAATTCCATGTTCCCCAAACCCTTTCTCAGCAAAAGACAGTTCTAGGTGCCTTTTATAGTTTTCTTGGAAGTCAGATTTTTTTTTTCATAACAAGAATTCTGTAAAGAGTGGAATAAATGACAATTGGGAAGTGCAATATCTGATGAATATAGCAAATGAGACAAAACTTTCCTGCTAGGCTGTTTCAATCTTTGCCAGCTCACCACAGAAACAGACAGTCTAGCATTATCCTGATGGCATATCTTTTCTCTTTGTGGAGGCTTTTCATTGATAGCTACCTTCATTGGTCTAATTAGGAGCAGTACTTGTTTGAATCCATCATTTGCTTCTTAAGAAGGAGCTTATTGCAGAAGATTCTTCTTACTTCCACCAGATACACAGCATTGCTTTCTTTAGATGAAGATTACCATTTCGTACAGTAAATGGTGGTTCATTTAGCTTGTTCCACAATCTCATACATTCTATGTTGTTGTGAAGTATCCACTTCTATCCCAATTTGGTTCAAAATTGGAACATTTTCCTTATATTCAAGTACCAAATTGCATTTAGAAATACAGTCCAGTAGTTTTTTTTTTGCTTGAATTCTGCAGAAGCCACGTGTCAAAGCAACAAATGTAACCAAGTTGGTGTAAATGATTTTTTAATGCCTCAGTATGTTTGGCTTTCTACCTATTCATACAATATTCTTTCTTTAAATTTTGATCTGATCAGTATCAACCTCAACTGGTCTACATTGTTCAGCAAAAAGATTTTCAGCATAAACCTCAACAAAATTCTTTTGACACAATGCTAATGATCAAATTCACTGTACTTTCTCCATAAACTTGCAGAAGTGTTTTTTTTGTTTTGCGTTCAGGTCATATGCTTATCTTTCTTAGAATAAAAAAAATCAATATCAATAAATAAGAATAAACTGTTTTTCTCAAATCTTCTCAAATGTATGCTGAAGTGACAGCTGTCAAAATACCATCATAAGTGAGGATTTTTTGTTGATGTTAGTTAAAACTAAATGCTCAAGAACTTTTTGGCCAACCCAATAATGTATTTTTTCCTTCACATAATCGTTTCTATGTGCCATTTTCTAAATAAAGAGTTTGAGTTTTTCAACATCCTGCAATGGAATAATCAAAGTACCTTATCAAAATTAATGACATGTTCATTAGTAACATTACTCTGATCAAGACCCTTGATGCCTAACACCACATATACAACAGCTCCATTTCCAAATGATGGCCGATCTTTCAAATTTTTGCAATGGCTACTTTGACACACATCAAAGTTTTTCTCAACAGAACCTACAAAAAAAAAAATAAAACCCATATTTTTCACAGAATCTTGTCAGCACAGATAAACCTCTTAAATATAAACTTCTTGAGATCAGATAAAGTATGATCAATGAAATATATATGGTAAACAACTGACGATCCCAATAGGAAATAATAAAAGAGCATATGTAAGACATTGGAAAAAAAAAACACTGAAGAAAATGACATAAATTGCACTGACAGATATTGGGAAATAAGTGACTGAAGTTACACAAAATATTCTCAAAAAAGTTTTTTAATGTGTTCATTGCTTAAAGCTATGAAGCTTTGTCGACTTTGTGTATATATCAAGGAATACTATAACAGTAAGTACATTTTTATGCAATTATATACTCTCTTATTTGGCTTAATTTTCAAAACATCATTTTGAAAATGAAAATATTCCAAAATATATATGTATATATATAAATGATATATTTAACAATTTTAATGTCTGTTTGTATGTTTATGTGCCTTTAATAAGAGATGGCACAAAAAAGATGGCCAGAGAGATCTGCAAATGTTAATGAGAGTGTGGGAAAAAAGAAGATATGGCTGACTGGCCAATTTGTTGTCTTTTCTTATGATGAAGTATCAAGCCAATCTCTGTTTTTGTTGCTTAGATATTTACATGATATGCTTCACCCTGTTCCTCCCTTGGATCAATTTTAGATAACCACTCATGAAGCCTGCTCATTCAGATGGATGTGAGAATCTGTTGTTTGAGCATGTTTTAAATTCTTCCTAATTCTTATAGCCTCTATCCTCTTCATGTTTTTCTCCTATTTTGCTTCTCTCATTCTTTTCTTTATCAGTTCTGCTCCTTTGGTTTCATGAAACAACTAGGCTTCTATCCTTTTATGTCTGTAATGTTATTGATCTCATCATATTTTATGAAGTCAATTTCATTTTTTTTTCTGCCATTTCAGCGTCTCCAAATCTATATGTGACCTTCTCATTTTTTAGGTAATGTATTAGATAACTTCTGTATTTCTATGTGGAATTGACTCACATATCACCTCTCATTTTTCTGGCCTATTCCAAATTTTCCTGCTCTAGATTCCTTTCCTTAACCTACCTTGAAGCCAACCATAAAATGTCCCTTTCTTAACTTCTGTCACAACTGCTTTGCTCTGCTTGAGGGCTGGGGGTATTAATAAAAATGCATATTACACATGAATTAAGCAAGTTTATTCTGAGAGAAAATATTTTCTCAATAAACATTAAAAAGAGAAATTTATTTTACTAAAAAAGCAAAAATATGGTTGAAAATAATAATTGAAATTGAATCTAAAACAAAGTTCATCTAATAACATTTGAAGTATGATTTTGGTTTTCTTCTACACTGAATATTGGGGAATATTTAATGAGATATTGAAGTCCATATGAAACTGTGCATAGATTAGAGAATATCTGTACTTGTCCAGATATCATTGGGTATAATTTGTAAAAAAAAAATGCAAAACAGAACAAAAATATTTAAATTTGAAAACTAAAAACATCAGAAGTACCTCGTAGAAGTTGTTTCTCTGTTTCTTGCATTTTTCTGTTGAGCTTTGGTATATGAGATGAGTGTATCTGTTTTATAGTATTATTTGAAAATGTTGGTAATTTTGAATTCTTGTCAACTGAATGTTCATCAGTCTTCTGATCTTGATTTATTGTTGTGGCAATGTCTTTAGAAAGGGAGGCTTTCACAAGATTCTCCTACAAAAAAAAAAAAATATATATATATATATATAGTTTGGTGCAAAAGAAATATCCTTTTTATTTCAACTCATTTTTTCTGCACTAAAAAAAATCAAATACAATATGGTGTACCTTCCAGTGACACTAAATAATTAAAGATGCATTGCTTAAATAGTCAGTAACCTTTGTTAATCATATCTTTGGAATCTATTGCTGCCTTTAGGGAGAGTTGTTTTTCAGTTATTTGATCAATACTGGAACTGAGTCAAAGCAGTTAATGTTCTTCAGTTTTATGTTGATAGAACATAAAACGAAAGAAATGATATAAAACAAAGTAATCTAAATCCTATAACACATTTGCACTCTGACATGAAATTATGAAAAAATCAGGCACGATTTCAAGATATTTTATTAGTCTAAGGATAGTAAGAACAAAAGGTCTTCCTATATGCTTATGTTTTGCATTCATCGAGGAACAGAGATTACCAGAGAAAATATGAAAGAAATACAAATATTCTGCAATTCTAGTACCATGAAGTGTATCAAGGGTACAGAAAATGTATATTTTTAAAGACTTATTGTTGGTGAGTTGTAAGCAAACCTTGAACAATCCTGAGCAATCATCACATGAAATTCTAGGTTCCACACTAAGACTGGCCTTTAAATTTAATAGTCTTTGAAGGTTTGTGGTTGATCTAAACAATTGTGGAGGCTTGCTGGCTGGCTGCATCATGGATATTAGACCAGCACTGACACACAGGAAGATGAGAAAAAGGACTGAAAAAGAAGAAGAAAAACTGCAACTAAACAGGTAGAAAATATTAGCAGATAACAATTTAATCATTTTTTTCAGCTATATTACATAGACTTGGTTCACCTCTTTCAAAAAACTATCAAGGGGTTTATCTATGAAGTTGCCAGTTGGCATACATACTAACTCCATGACTAACTATATGCCAATCACTGTTTTAGTCCCTTCTCTCTCAATTGTTCTGAGTCACCAAACTCCCCATTGTCTTATTGTCAAGTCACCCAAATCCTGACTCAGCTCAATTGTTTTGATTTTGCAGGTACATACTCCTATAAAGAGCAAATCATTATCTGAGGTTGATATTAATAATATCAACCATTTCTTATTTATTAATTAAATTTCAAATACTTAGAAGCATCCTTTAAACTCCTAAATGATCATGCTTTTAATGATCTTGATACTTTGAGCCTCAAAGTCAAAAATCTAACAAAGAACTTAAGTGTGATGGTTGGCATGCCTGCTCCACATGCAGAAAGATCTGGGTTCAATTCTTGGTTTGAGCAAAAAGCATGGAAAACTCTTCATTAGAAAAAATCCCCCTGTACCCTAGACTGTATGATTGGGATGGAAAACATTTGAAAGGATACTTTACGTTGCCTCTAACTGTCAATGTAGTACAAGTCTTTGACTTGCATGCATCCTGTAGGTACAACTTGAAAAAAAGAAACTCTTCTCTTTGCATACAAATTGTACAGTTGAGGAAGGCTGTAGAATGGATTTGCCAGAATGGTGTGGAAATAAAAAAATGACAAAAGGAATGAGATTGATAGTCCAAACAAAATTTGAAACCATGATTATGTCTTCAAAGCTGGGAATTAGTCGGTCAAAATTTTATAAATATTTTGCACATTTTCTAGGAGTTTCATCATTTTCATGGACGAAGTTGTGTTATGCACCTCTTCAAAATAAATCAGAATTTTGACCTCTTTCTCCTCTGATTTTACGAAAATGATTTTTTGTTTAACTGACGAAAGCAGGTGAACACAATATAACAACATGCCATGAACAACATTTTTCATGTATGGCCATTTTTTCAGATTATTTACTGAAAATTAAAATTAATATCAGTGTCTTAAATTCAATATACTATAGATATGTGCTCATCAGTTGAAGAAATGACGCTGTGCATCAGAATCATAAAAGCAGAGTTTTCAATCTTTTCTTTTTTTCTTCTATTGATGATTGTTGTTTCTGCACTCACAAAAATATATGCAATCAAGTTAAATCTTTATTGTATAAAAGAAATTTGTTGTTTTTCATTTGAATCATAAAAAAATATTTTAAAATAGATTTCTCTTTCTTAATACACTTCAAATCACTTTCCAAAGATCAATTGAAAGATGGATATCTAATATATTTTTTCTAGTTGATTTCGCTGCAATGATTTTCAGTCAAGTTTAAGATTAGTTATCCCCATAGAATACAATAACACTGAGGCAGACATTTGTGTATTACATACTACACATAAATGTCAACAGAAAACTAGTATTTACCAATGATAAAATAACGGACATAGATTACTGGTTTGGCTACATAATAAAAGAGAATCCCTTGAAGAACACTAAATGGCATTTGGTTTTCACTTTTTTTTTCTTTCTTTTCCTCCGAATCTTCTCTGTTTACCAAATCCCCGTGGATACTAATCATTCTAGAAGACATGAGCTCATCATCTGTAGCTGTATCATCTGAAAGTAAAACAAAGAAGCATAAAACACATTGTTCAGGTGTAGATATGGAAATCACCAAAAATCCCTGATTACATTTCAAATCGCTTTGTATTCTGGGATGGATTAACTTTTGCTCGGCTTTAGGTTTAGTATGTACAACCAGGCGCTTTCCCAGGTTCCTTACTTGAAGGTCTGGGTCTTCGAGGACCGAGGATCGTGCATTCACAACAGCAGCATCATATAATATGAAACAGTGAAAGATGAAAAGCTGAACTACTTTTCATTGATGTACATTGAGTCTGAGTATTTGCATGAAACTGACTGTCAGATGTATTCACCTTCAAAAAATGTTGCAAATTAAAATTTCAGATCTAATTTTCTCATTATTAATATGGATTTGATTTTTACAGCATGCATTTGTAGCGGATGTGCCTTCATATTGATCTTATTTAGTTTTAGTTTCAATATGATAAAAAGCAAAATCCTCTCAGTTTTCTTTTTTAATTTGATTTTACTTAATTATTACATTTTTATTTTTATGGGTCTTATTGTACAAAATATATGAATACTTTTATTTGATTGTTATTTTTTACATTTTTCAATATATTTTTTGGAACTTTTGGAATTAGGGGACAGCTGGGTCTTAGACTTCACCTTATCAAGTCTATCAGGTTATCTACCATTGTTTGTACTATTTTGAAAACTTATGTATTCCCTTATAAAAGTTATATTATTTTTAAAGAGGAAAGATTGAACAAGATTTTGTCAGAAAATTATCTCACTGTCATTTAGAACCAGATTTATGATGTTTGAAATTCTTTCTTTTGTAAAAACCTGTATGCTTCAATTTAGTTTTTAAGCTTTACTCTACTACACATAAAAATTTGCTGATAGTCACATTTCAAGGATGTTTTTGCAAATTGATAAAGAATCCTTAAAATTAAGAAAATATCTTTTGTGGTTGAAATTTGCAGTGTTTATAAAATTTTAACGTAAATTATTTGGTTCATTTTACCCCCCACTTGCAAGATGAAAGTTTCTCTGAATAAAAGCCATTTTATGGTGTGACCATGAAATGGATTTATCACCAGGAATTGTTTTTAGCAAATTAGTTTTTGAAGACCACCCAACAAAAAATGCTTTTAATAGAGTTTGGAGGAGGGGGGGATTTACATGATTATCCATCAATGATAAAAATGATCTCTTTTTTTTAATGATGTATTAAAAGGAATATTCTTTATTCTTTTTTCTCAAATCAATTCAAAATCAGAATGTGATGTATACTGCATTCTTTATTCAAAAAGAAGCAAATACATTTTTTTAACAAATGTAAAAACACAATGTTTATAGACTATATGAATACCTTGAATAGTTATGTTTTGAATGGTGCATGTTTTGAAGTAGTATGGTTAAGGTACATTTTTCCAACGTATAAAATTTGGGGATCGGAGGTTATGCCAATCATATGGATGGAACTTCATTTTTCACTTTTAGGAATCAAAATAGAATGGGAACCTTCATATTTCACCTCTGTAAGAAATCTCTTTCTTTTTTTTAAAATATAGGTGGAAATCAGGGAGGAGGGTTTTTCTCTACCTTTTTTTGATTTCTTTCAAAAGGGGGATTTTTTTTCCTCTTTTTGGGGTCTAAATTGAGGGGTAATATTTTTTCTTCTTTTAGGGGTTGAAATCCAGGGGAAATTTCTTTTATTTTCAGGTATTAGAATTGAAGGGGAGATTTTTTTTTCTACTTTCATATGTTTAGATTGAAGGGAAGATTTTTCCAATTTTGAGGAAAAAAATCACCAGGGAACTTTCAATTTTCTCTTTTGATGGCCAAAATTGAGAGGTATCTTTTTTCACCCTTTTTTTGGTCCCAAAAGGGAATGCTTATTTCCATTTTTAGAATTCAAAATCAAGCAGCGATTTTCTTTTCACTTTTAGGGGTCAGAATCAAGGGTGAAAATTTTTCCTCATTTTTAGGGGTCAAAAGGGGGGACTTCTTTTCACTTTTAGGGGTTAAAATTTCAAAGGAAATTTCTTTTCATATCAAGGGAAAAATCATCTTTCATTTTCAGGGTTTGATATGGAGACAGAACTTTTTCCCCATTTGTAGGGTCAAAATTAAGAGAGAATTAGTTTTTTTCATTTAAGGGGTCAAAATCAAGGAAAGATTCATTTTTTTCTCTTTTATTTATCAAAATTGAGGGTGAACATTAAAAATCAACAAATCATTTTTGGAGAACATTTTTTTCACTTTTTAGAGGTCAAAATTGAAGGGTGAACTTTTTTCTCTTCAGTTGGTCAACATCAGGGGGGGAACGCTTCCCGCTTTTTGAAACTAACCCATCCCCTTCCAACATCAATTCCTACTGCCCTTTATTTAATATTTGCCCAATATTTGATCATTAGCCCCCTCTTATATAATTTTCTCTTTTTTCCTCAACATTGCCCAAATCCCATCAATTTTAGACAGAAAGGTGTACAACCCATACATCTTCCAGATAGTCGCCTATGGAGCTTAAACATGGAACCTTACCTAGAGACCAACGTGCACATGAAGAGTTCACAAGATAGGGAAAAAGTAGGAGTCCGAAAATCATAGAATCGATTAGAAAACTCAAATGGCAATGGGCTGGTCATATTGCAAGGATGGCAAACAACCGATGGACATCATTATTCACTACGTAGATCCCTAGAGATCATATGCAAAAACTGTGGCCTGCAAAATATAAGATGGCATGACGAACTAGATAAGTTCAGCAAGTATTGGTTCTGCTACGCCCATGATAGAGAGGTCTGGGGAAGCTAAAAGGCTGCTGCTGCTGCTGATGATGATGATGAATCGTATTTACTAGCACTAACGTAGCAGCGTAGTAGGACAGGACCAGGAACAGATAGCCAGGTTGGTACCGATTGGCCATTGGGGAACTGACATTGGTATGAAAAGACTCGCTCATGAGGCGTGGCATTGGTAGCACTACTGAGCAAAGATCTAATTGAGTGCAGTACAGTACGCCAGACAGTACTGTCTCCCACTGAGACTCTCGAAGATTGCTGGAATCTAAGGCTAGGTTAGTGTGTCTCCAGACAATGCTATCATAACGTTCGCATTGACCATGCCCCTGAGGAGTTGAAGACGTTATTCTTCTCGTTATTATGCTTAGGTTACTTAGGTATTCATGCAGTTCGTTGGGTAGGAACACGAGTCAATAATCATGTTTGAAGGCATTGGATCACAATGTCCGTTTAGGCCCGTAAAAGTCGAAGGAAAATGGGAGTATTCGTTTATTACTATCTGTATGTATGAGTTACTTGAGGTAGAAAGAAGAGGTCCCATAAACTCACAATTGTGCTCTCGATTTGCTGTGTGGATAAATCCTCTTTGCTGATAGTGGACTTGCAATGTGCTCGTGAGATTATATCAGCTATGATTTTATTTTCATCTCGCCTCATGATACCATACACCCTATTCGATCCATCTTTGAATTTTGTCATTTTTTCATATTCCAGGGTCTCTCCATGTAGAACATGTAGTTCACAGCTTGCTGATCAATTGTGAAGCGTCATGCTGACCAGTAGTGGGTCACTTTTTCACGTTCTACGATGGCACAAGCATCTTTTTTATTCGACGCATGTTAACGTTCAGCGGGAGTGAGAATGTGGAAAAGGAGGCAACTGGACGTCCCGCTTGATTCAGTGTGGCTACAAGTCGAAAGCCTCATTTTCAACTATCATCAATTGAGTGCTGCAAAACTCCCGATTTCTTCTCTGTGGTCATTAAAGGCTTTCACTGGCTTGGTGCTGAGCAGGAATGAGCCCACAACAACCAGAGGTTTGATTTGGAGGTCCTCTAAGTATAGTGAGAAAAACAACCGTAACATGGGGTAAAACAGTCCTTGAGGGTCGACAGTTTCTTAAGTGGTTGCAGCCGTTCTGTATCAGGCCTAAGCTACCTATGTGTTATAGAATAACCAAGACAGTTGTAGTTGAAAGATTGTACAATTGGATAATCTCACGAAATTTGTCAAGTTCTTGTCAGATCTGTGTTGAGTCTCCCTGAGCTTATCGTTATCTTCGAGGCTAGTATACGGTGTGTCTTCATCTTTAAATTTAACGAGGTGTACTGTTTGTATTGAGAAATTTTGGAAGCCAAATCATTCATTCTTGGTAAGGTATAGGCATTCAATTCGATGGATTATTAACCACCAACCTCTTTGGATGGTGCTCACTAGCGATGATCAAGGAGAGTAATTTCTTCAGTAGTTCCTCTTGAAGCATTTTATCAATTTCACACTCTATGAACCTTTGATTATCTCTGAGTTTCCGAGATTTAATTGCAATAGGCGTGCAGTGAGGAGCAAAATCAAGAAGAGAAATGGCATGTCCGTCAAAGAAGATAGAGCTGTGAAAACTTCTCTGGGCCACTAAAGGTGAATGATACGCTAAAAAGGTGGTTCATGAAGTCATGACCAAGAATGATATCACAGCAAAGATCAATTAATACAGAAAGTCGAGTTTTAGGGTACCACTTACATAGAAAGTTAATGTCAAGAGTGCACTGTCCTTTTTACCGGGACTTGAAGTGAGAGAATCATGCTCAACCTCACATGGATAGATCACAAGACAGCACAATATATCAGAAAGAAAACGGGGGTCAGAGACATCATAGAATCCATTAGAAAACTCAAATGGCAATGGGGTGGTCATGTTGCGAGAATGAAAGACAACCAATGGACATCATGACTAACAACATGGATTCCCAGAGATCACATAAAAAACCGAGGCCGACAGAATACAAGGTGGAGAGATGAACTGGACGGATTCAGGAAATACTGGCTTCGCGACGCCCATGATAGAGATCAATGATAGTGGATCCTGGGGAAGGTCTATGTCCAACGACGGATGTTAAAAGACTGATGATGAATCTCTTATCACGTGCCTCACTCTTTCACAAAATTTCATTTCATTTATTGAGAACTTTTGATGGTGAAAGATAGGAGCAAATACAGAAATTTATGAGAGAAAAACGCGAAAATATATCTCAATAAAAAAACAAGTTCTTGGATTCACCACAAAATTCAATCACCTCTTCAACCTGCGGACCAGCTTTCCACGAAACGTCATGGTGATTCATGGAGGAATTTTAGAGATCGTATATGGATAGCGAAGTCAAAATGTTTGATTTTTAAAAATTACAACTTCTCTATAATGTGATATTATTGTCTATTCCCTGTATGTTGTTACGAATATGCATTGTTGATTTTGTTACGTCCAGCCAGCCTTGTTCTGGATATAGCTTCAATATTTGAAGTTCACGGTCATCACGTGTGAAAAATAAAGATATGAAATAACAAGTTATTGCAAATACAAACTTATTTCCAGGTCCTTTCGCTTTTAATCAATTTAATCTCAAGAGATTTTCCATCCTCGTTCCAACCGTATGTGGTACATATATAATGGAATTGTTGATCACGTAACCGATGACGCCACAAAGGAAACATGAATTTTTTTTTTAAATTGTTCCAAATATTCTATATTCAAGGAAAGTCGTGTAATATCGAAATATTCTTGGCATTCAAAGAAAAGTGTTGAGTAAAACTATCATAGTGAAGAGTGAACCATGTTGAAGACTAGTAAAAAAGATTAGTTCTGTGGAGTATTGACCGCTTATTTGATTTTATTAGAGTTTGTAAGAAATCTTATTCTGCTTAAAAGAATTTCCAAACAACATGATGTGCTCACTTTACATGGCTGAAACAGTTTTTTGGTATTTTCACTTTTTTCTTCTTACCTATAAATCATCTAATATCTGGCCAGAATGGCGAGATACCTTTCTATCAAATTAGGCTACCATTTGGACACCATCTTGACCAAATGGAACAAATAAAATTTGAACAATTTTCTCTTTTAGCAGCTGGACTATCAGGTTTCAAGGACTTAAATGTTCGATTGGCATTCTACAAATTACAACACACGGACCTTCCTTAAAAAAGATTTCAGCCAACAGTTAATTGCCAACCTTAAAACTAAAAGTGTATGAAGTAGCCCATTTTCCCCCTTTTGTTTGAGCGAGAATAGAAACTGTTTTTATAGAAAATGTTTTATCCTTCCCAATTCCAATGCAGAGTTTTTCAGCTGTTGACTATATTTTCTGGTATTTTACTTATCTGCTGTGGTTAACCATATTTTCAGATATAATTTTATGATCGAACTGTTAACCATTTTTTTTATATAGTCTTATGCATGTGCGTAAAGGAACCCTTTAGTTAACTAGGCAAAGAGGTTTGATTTTACCTTGGTTATATGACCATTTTCCTACCCTAAAATAAAAAGCTTTGGAGCCTTTTTCCATTAAAACCTTCGATAAGGCGTAAACGTGAAAATAAAAAGCAGGCATTTGATTTTGTGACCTTGATTTTACATCTTCAATCTTTTAACCTTTATTTTATATATTCGTCACATACTTCTCTTATCTCTCCCTATAGGAATGTTACCTACTTGTTCAATTGTTTTATTTTTTCCTTTCGAAAAATTAGTTTTCGTCATTCGGAGAATTAGGCTCAACCATGCTATTGTTGCCGAGTGTACTCGTTTTGTTTTGTTTTTCACAGATTTTTCCTTTATAAAAATTCACACTTTTTACACCCCATTTGTCATGATTTGGTTTCTCATTTAGTAACCTATCTATTACGTAACACATTCTGTGATTGGCTAATTTCGTAAACTGCGGAAAGAATTTTCTTTCCCGCTAATATTCCATTAGTCAGTTGCTGCCTAAAGTGTTGTCAGGGACAGGCACATATTTGACTAATCATGTCTACCAATCAACTTGGTTTTTTATATGACGGACTGTTTGCTATCTGGTTTGATCTATCGTATTCCATCCTATTCTTCTACTAATGACACTAATCCAAGCCTGACTAATGTTCCTACATGCATAGTAAAATTTCTGTTTAACATGGAAATGGAAAAAACTTTTGGTATTTCATATCACTGTCCATTGATGTTTTAATAACTACTAGCTACCTATAAATTACGAAAACTGCTTTCCCGCTAATATTCAATTAGTCTTTTGCTGCTTGAAATATCTATCCGACTGATCATGTTTACCTATCTTGGATTTTTATACGGTGGACTGCCAACAATCTAATCCATCCTGCTCTTCTACTAATAACAGTGATTCAAGCTTCACTAATTTTTCTGCATACTAATTTTATGTGTCTAGCATGCAACTGGAAAAATCCGTTGATATTTCGTATCAGTGTCCGTTGATGTATTACTAAGTACTTGCTACCTACAAAGTCGTGCATTACGAAAATTACACTTGAAGATAATAGAAACACTTTTTTTCTACGTGAGACTTGACTTTTTTTTTGTTTCTTGTTTCTTAGACATTTTAAGAATTCAATGCAGGTCCAGGTACTAGCATATAATTAAAATCTTTTGACACCCAATGGAGGCACTAGTCGTGGAATCACTCGCAGCATATCGGCAAACTTTGGTGGTTCACGATGCTACTTCGCTGTAGATAACTCTTATTACCTTAACAAACAGAGGATATCATCGGTATTAAGGACACGAGACTGCGATTGTTTTTCTTAGGCCTGGAAAAAGAGCGAAAGTGTGGCAGTTCGGAGTTCAGTTTGGGTTGAGGGAACAGAAAGCTGTGTGGTCGATGGGTTCAGCGTTGTATAGTTGATGAAAGAATTTCTCAAGTCTAGCACTGAATATGCAGCAGATGATGGTGTTATAAGAAGGAAATCGAAACGGCACCAGCTCACCCAGGCTATTCACAGTCAGCCTTGAGATGATCTTCCGAAACTCAGAATAGGAACACAAAGGAATCAGGATAGACGGAGAATATCTAAGTAACTTCAGATTTGCTGACAACATCGCCCTCTTTGCTAAACTTCTTCATGATCTCTAAATAATTTTAGAAGAACTGAATGAAGTAAGCAAAAAAGTTGGCATCCATATGAATTTCAGCAAAACAAACGTCATGTACGACAAACATGTTGGGGGACGAAGACAAACCAATCGAAATCGAAAATGGAGAAATTGAGAGAACACACCACTACATCTGACTAGGAAAGTGAGTCTCCATGAAGTCACCAAAAGAAGAAGAAATCAAGCGAAGAATTACACTAGGTTGGCAAGCTTTCTGTCGAGCAAACTCAACTTTTAAGAACAACAACAACAAAAATACTAATTCTAAAAAGAATGATATACAACCAATGTATCCTACCGATAGTCACTTTATCGGTAGGATACATTGGTTGTATATCATTCTTTTTAGAATTAAAGACATCAAAGACAACGTGGTAGGCTTCAAAGCTATCTCAGACTGCGTGGCTAGTGTCACCGTACAACTCTCAGAGAAGTACAAGCTAAATGTCATCCAAGTCTATGCTCTCACTTCGCAATCAACCGAAGAAAAAATTAACAACTTCTATGATGACTTGAACTCCTTACTATAAGATACTAAAAGATACTTCAACGTCATCATGGGAGACCTGGAAGAGCCCCAACCATGAAACCAAAAAAGAAATAGTCTTCATTTTAACGGACTAAAGCCACATCATCAAAGACATCCAAATCCTAAACCGAATGAATGTAGGGAGCGATCATGGAATGGTAAGATGTAAGATGCAAATAAACACAAACAAAGAACGCAGGAAAATGTTCCACACTAGTCCGCAGCCACTGAACGTACCAAATGAACTCACCTCAGCCTTTAAGCTGGAACTGAAAAAACAGATTTGATATCCTTACCGACGAAAACGACACCAACGTCAACAAACTCCACGACAAAATAACGACCTCTCTATTAGAAGCTGCCAATATGTTTAAACCAAGAAACACAGCGACCATTAGCAAAATCTCAGATGAAACGAGAAAACTGATTGAAAAGTGCAGAAACCTCAAACCACCAACGACCACAAGGGAGAAAATAGAAGTACAAACAAAATAGAAGAAACTAAGAGAAGACAAAAGAAAGTATATGGCAGCCATCATCGAGACCAACCTCGAAAAACGTCGAGGATTTAAAGCAATAAACAAAGCTCTCAGTACAGGAAAGAAACAGATAACTAGCATTCTCGAAGCAAACGGAGACATATCAACAGATAGAGACAGAATAGTTGAACGTGCCCAAGAATTTCACCTGGAACTCTACTCTTCAAAACACGGACAATACAATAACGACCAGAATACACAAGATGCTGACAATCAGTTCGAAGACATCCCCGAAGTTACACCATGGGAAGTAAAGCAAACTATCAAACCAACAAAAAAGGAAAAGCCCCTGGACCAGATAACATCACCATCGATCTACTCAAAAGAGCTGGTGAGAAAGTCAACAGAAAGCTAGCTATCCTATTCAACTTGGGTCTGAAACAGAGTAAAGTCCCGAAAGACTGGAACACTGCTATTATAATGCTTCTACATAAAAAAGGTAGCCCCAAAGACCTCAACAACTACAGACCTATAAGCCTGCTCAACTGCATTTATAAACTTTTCACTAAAATCATTACCAACCGGATTACTAAAACACTAGACGAGAATCAACCACGAGAACAGGCTGGATTTAGAAGAAGCTAATCGACAATGGACCATCTTCATTCAATAAATCAGCTGAAAGAGAAGGCAGCAGAATACAAAATTCCACTTGCTGTAGCATTTATAGACTTCTAGAAGGCATTCGACTCTGGAAATTCCCATGCTCATGAAGGCCATCACCCTACAAGGTGTAGACCCTGTATACGTTAAAGTACTACATCACATATACGACTACAGCAACTCATTCATTAGACTACATAAGGACTTTGGACCGTTTCAGCTCTAAGAGGAGTAAGACAAGGTGATACCAGCTCACCCAAACTCTTTACAGCCTGCCTTGAGATGATCTTCTGGAACACGAACTGGGAAAATAGAGGAATCAAAATAGACACCGAATACCTGAGATTTATAGACGACATCGTCCTTTTCGCAGAGAACCTACACGACCTCCAACTCATGCTAGATGATCTAAACAAAGAAAGCAAAAAAGTTGGCCTACACGTGAACTTCAGTAAAACGAAAATCATGTGCAATAATCATGTTGAGAATAAGAACATAACTGTCAAGATAGAAAATGCAAAACTCGGCAAGGTAGACCACTACATCTACTTACGACAACGTATGTCCACGAGACCCTCAAAAAGAGGAGGAAATCAAGCGAAGAATCACTTTGGGATGGCAAGCCTTCGGCAGAGCAAGCTCAACTTTCAAGAACCAGATGATCCCAACAATCCTGAAAAGAAGAGTATACAACCAATGCATTCTCCTGATAGTCACTTATGGAGCTGAAACATGGAACCTAACCAAGAGACAGACCTGCAAACTGAGAAGTATTCAACGTGTGCATGAGAGAATCATGCTCAACCTCACATGGAGAGATCACAAGACAGTACAGTATATAAGGAAGAAAACAGGTGTCTATGACATCATAGAAACTATTAAAAAACTCAAATAGTAATTGCAAGAATGAAAGACAACCGATGGATCCCCAGAGATCACATAAGAAACTGAGGCCGACAGAACACAAGATGGAGAGATGAACTGGACCGATTCAGGAAATACTGTCCCCGTGACGCCCATGATAGAGAATTGTGGCGAATTCTGGAGAAGGTCTCTATCCAATGACGGACGTTAAAAGACTGATGATGATGATGATGATGATGATGATAGTAGCTCATGGAACTGAAACATGGAACTTAACCAAAAGATCGACCCTCAAACCGAGAACCATGTAACGTGCTCGTGGAGAGATCATAAGATAGTGCAGTATATCACAGTAAAGAGAGGAGTCAGGTACATCATAGACACTGCTAGACAACTCTAATGGCAATGGCCTGGATATGCTGCAAGAATGTTTGGCAACTGTTAGACATCACGATTCACTACGTAAATCCCCAGAGATCATATGTGAAACTATGACTGACAGAAACTAAGATGTTGTGACGAGCTAGATAGATTCAGAAAGTTTTGGCTCTGCGATACCCATGATAGAAAAGGTCTGGCGAATATTAGGGAAGGTCTATGTCCAACGACGAACGCTAACATGCTGCTGATAATGACGAACGTCTGACTGTAGAGCTACAGTGAACATACCATCCAACCAACAGGTCGGATTGAACTTAGTTGCTCGGTCAACAACGAAGCTACGGATTTTATCTCCCAAGTTGTTGATCCGAAAGCATCACCAATCCTGGGAAAAGATGTATATGAAGGCGTCTGAACTCATCATTAGATTATTCTGATTCCATCAGTTGAAAGCCAGATGCTACACCAGTTGTTTATTTTCCACAAAGAATTCCATATGCTATCCATGATAAAGTGAAACGCATAGAAGCAAATGTTATCAGCTTACTTCCGATGTCCCCAGCCAAACTGGCATATAGTACGTGACATCTTGTTGAATGATTGGTCAGAATCAAGAAAGAAGTTCCGCTATCAGTGAAACCATATCTCCCATAGATAGTACTGTTAATATCTAGATGATAAATATTCACTGTGGACCCTTTTCCATTGCAAATGGCTTTTAGTTTGATATCAATCACAAACGAGTAAAATTTCTCTGATAGTAACTGATTTCAACCGAAAAATCGATAGCGGATTACTTTAACGGTTGTATTTTTTTCTTTTTTATCTGATGATTTTTTTTTAATTCAAAATGATTAAATACTTGTGCCATTCAACATGTGGCAACTTACGTTCGTTTGTCTTTAAAATTCTTGCATCGAGCCAATGAAATTAATGTTGTTATTTACAGATTTTATAGCTCTCGTCTACATTTCCTTCAAAATTCAGGTTTTTGGTGACTTCAAACCCATCTTTTTTTATACTGATTTAATCTAAAAATTACCCCCGAGTAATTCACTTTTCACGTAATTTATAAATGTGGATGACATGCTTATAACGAAGTCTTTGCAGCACGAATAGAATCAAGTTGAGCAAGATAAAATGAAACAAAAGTAGACATAACTCATCTCTGTTTTTGAGCCAGTTTTTTTTTTCTGGATGAGTGCTTAGTAGAGAACCCCTGTGCCGGTTAGGGTGATGGCGAAAGGAGCATCCAGCACTTCAATAGGTATACAGGTTTATCATATCTGTGATTAATCTTGGTGTCTGTAGAGAGGCAGTTTTGTCTATAATAATGCTACTGAATTCTTTTGCACCTTTTAATACTTTTAACTTTTGTTTGTCGAATTCACATTCAAGGAGTGTCTTTTGCTGCGACTTTGATTGTTTTTAATTTTATAGGTTCATCAGCAGCAGCAGCAGCCTTATAGCGTCCGTCGTTGGACTTGTCTTGTTCGTCACGCTATCTCATATTTTGCCGATCACAGTTTCACATGTTGATCCACGATGCCGTGGTATCTGACATTCCTGCAACATATCCAGCCCATCGCCATTTGAGTTTTCTAATGGTTTCTATGATATATCTGACTCCTGTTTTTCCTCTACTATACTATGCTCTCATGTGATCTTTCCATGTGATTGTGTGCACGTTGCATGGTTTTTGTTCATAATCAGCAAACAGGTTCACCATACCAGTGAGCAATCTTGGTGCCCAATCTTTCATGTGTACGCTGCATGTTTCTCAGTTCGAAGGTCTCTTGGTTAGATTCCATGTTCCAGCTTCATTCGTGATTATCATCAGCAGCAGCATTTTAGCATCAGTCGGTTTCTTATGCCCGTGATTTGGCCGAAAATGATATCAAGAAGGTAACATTTTCCCCCACTGACTTCAGAATGGCACTAGATTCGTCTATATCAGGCTCACAAATTCTGTGTCTTGGCATTGGATTCTTTGCCCCGTGCTGTGCAATCAAACAGGAATGGCTACAAACGGTCTTGAAGACTTCGTAATCTGATCAACCAACTTTTGCATTCCGCTACTAGGGTAGTTTTTGTCCTGATAGAGCTTCCTTTATGCCTTTATCCCATTATTTCCCTTGCATTGAACTACGAAAACGACTTGCTAGCATGCCATTTGGGTACCTGCAGGTTTAGTTAGCTTTCTTTATGATTTGATTCTTGTTTTCCCTCGCGTTGAAATACAACACCGACTGCCAATGCATTAAAGAATTAGGGTTAAGTGGTATTATACTTGGTATGGAACAATAACATGATTAAGTGAAACTTGACTACACCAATCGAGTCCAGGACTTCGTTACTCGAATCTACTGCTACGAATGAATACAACTCCCTTTCCCCTCCGCCATTACCGGTGATGTATGCGTAATCCTCCTTTTCGTTCTCGGCCACTTCCGGTCGAACATAATGCGACAGGACATTGACTTGAATATTTGGGCAGTTAAGAATTATTTCCCTTACATTATCACACAGCTAGAAAGAGAAAGTGGAAGAAATGCCCCTTTCTTTTTCTCACCACCACTGTCAAATACGGAAATACCAGTGAAGCGGCTCCTTTATTTTTAGTCAAAATCAATCACAAAAAAAAAAAATCAGTATTACCTTCAGCCACGAAACCCTAAATCTAACCTCGTATTGAAAACATCACTTCCTACATTTGCACCCCATAAACGCACGTTTATTGGGTGTAGAAACCACGTGTTCACTCATTCATTTGCCCTGGATTTCTTTTGTCAATCAATCCTTCCCTTTTCTTCCTCTCTAAACTCACAGCCAGGGTAGTTTCCATTCTTTGACCGTATATATATATACATCGTCTTCTGTCACTAATCTTCCTCGATGTGAGAATCTGGAAGAGCTTTATAGCTACTCAATGCAAACACTGTAACTCTTTTACATGTCTCATTTTTGGCGACGATGCAAACACTGCACTGATCATTTCACCCCTTTAGCTCCTTTTTACACTTAAACCAGAGCCAACCGCCTTTTAATAATTTAGTCTGGTCAAACATACCACTCGTTATTATAGGTACCACTGATCAGGCCCCATTCGATAGATAAACTAAACGGCATTAAATCCGTTATGTCACGTGTTTCCCAAACTAGTCATCCTCCCCTATATTTCATTTTAATATATAGGAATGGCCGTCTTAACTGAACAGACTTCTCTTCTCTTCACAGTCGATCGTATTACTGTTGGCTTACACTTATTTCCTTTCAGTCTTGAACTGTTATAAATGTCTCTTTATCAAATGTACATTTCATTTGTTTGTCTAAACAAGTTTATGTATCGTCATTACAATTACAGACTTTGCTTAATTCCTGCGTCCACATACTTTTTGCACATATTCCCCAATTTTGTCATGGTGACTATCGTCCTCGTTCGTCCTTCAACATTTCCAGCATCGTCGGCGTGCAGTGGGGAAACCAAACACGTGTGGGCAAAATTCAACTAAATAGAGCTCTAACTACATCACTAATCCCCCTCACTCACTAAAAGAACGATCTATAACTGTTAATTCAAATTCGGCTTCACATTATTCTGTGAAGTTAACTTACTTCATTTTTTAAATTTTTGATGATAAAATTTAATAAGTAATTTTGATGTTTAATATTATGTTTCAATTCTTTATTACTTACATTTTTTGTTTAATGTTGTTTTGTTAATTAATTTCTTGTTTAATTAGTCCTTGGATACTGGTCATGAGTTTTATGTTAATTATGTCATGTTCCATGTATCTTTTAGGCATTTTAAAATAAATTGTGATTTTTACTGATATCTCTTTATAATTTGAAACCAAATTAATCTTTTCCAGTGCTGTTCCCTGGTTTCTTAAGAGAGAAGTGGGTTTTCCTTCTTATTCTAGATTCAAAATGCAAAGGACCTCCCACAAACGAATTACGTGATGAACTTTTGAATATGGTAAATACAATTAAATGCAGAAAATATCTAGACAATTCTTTTGAAAAACTTATTTAGGAAGTGAAAGAAATTTTAAAAGATTCAAAAGTAGTATAAGTAAAAGCGGAAAAAAAACTGCGAACATATACAAAATAAAACCGGAGGAATACAACAAATTTATCTCTCAAAATATTGCAACAAATTACAAATATCTAAATAACATATGACAATGAAAAACAATAGTCACAGAAATAAAAAAATGACTGGAAAATTCAGATTAATGACAGAATACCAACAATACAGAAGAAAAACGCATACATTTTACTAGAAAGATGACCACAAAACAGACTTCACCGACTTGCCTACAGCCAGATTATTTAACCGACCAAACCAGAGGTTGGGAAAATTGTAACGATAGGGACAGTACAATTAAACATTTCATTTTTTTCTTGTAATATTTGATTTTATTTTTTAATAATATATTTGTTGAAAATACTGTTGCGTGAGCATATGTGAACTATATTTACATTTAATTTTAGATATAATTACTTTTAAATATGGGTGCGTGTATTTCAAGGGATGATAGGGACATCTTAAGTAGATATATAAGATAAAACTCGGTCACTGTTCCCCCTGCAGAGTCCTAAGAAAACCAGCCACAGCCACTTAATTGGAAAAAAAGACATTAGAAGAAAGAAAGTGAAAGGGTGTTAGAAAAACGGAATGTATATGAGCATTGTAATGGGGTAAGAAAGATAATAAGTCTAGTGGCATGAGAAATGAAAGGAAGCAAAGAGAAGATAGAAAAGAAAACGGTAGATTTAGTTCCTTAGACCCTTGCCTATAAGCTAGGGTAAACAAGCTTTGTCAAGCAGAGTAGAGTAGTGACAGACAGATACTCAGGTGGCCACAGGTCGTTGACCCACAATAGTATGGGGGAGGGGTAATCAACCAGTCACCCCCTCTCCTTATCTTCCAACATGTATCATCATTTTCTCTCTATGTATTGTACGTTGATTTTTGTTTGGTCTCCAAGCAAAGACTTCGCTATTTAGCCAAAGTAAAGAATAAACAAGATCAAATATAACCCCCAAAACAAGTCTTGCATCTTTCCTCTCTAAGTGGAACCAAGGTACTCATGATACGACGCGCATAACAGTACAGACTAAAGATTAAAGGGTGCTTCGATCTCGGGTACCCGTACATGGATACGCACAGTTTGCTACGTCATGGTTCTGTAATGTAATACTAGAAAACATGATGAAAGCCCTGATGCAGCAATAGTGAACACTTAAAATGAATGCATGATTCACGAACTGGACGAAGAGCGTCAGTTGCAGCTGCAGTCGAACCTAGGGAGGAACAGAAAAGAAAAAAAAATGACACTACGGATGAGAGATCGAATCAAAAAATGAATGATGAAACAGATTGATTGAAAAATGAAAAAAAAGTTATTTGTAAACCGAAAATGAGGACATGAACAATCTTATGTCACAAAGAACATGACTATAGGACATAATTCACTCAGTTAAAAAAAACAAAAAAAAAAAAAAACGACGAAGTGTTGAGAATTTTTCTTGTACATTGTCTTGGTTTTTAAAGAAAAGTGTGTTTCCCCTCTATATTTTTTTAAAAAGTGTTGTACTATGACCATTTGAAGGAATTTTTGCATATACATAATACATTACGCATAAGATGCATTAATGGATATACATGAAAAAACGTTACATTGAATAAAAAACGGGGAAGAAATTGTAAAAAAAACAAACAAAAGAAGATAGGACTAAGAAAAAAATTCTTTGTAGAAAAGTGATCGAGTTGGTGGGAAAGAGACTTTCCTATTGTTTTTCGTGGTAGAAAGGAAATGTTTCATGTATTTTTATTGATGACACTATGTTTACGATTGCATTTCCTACCTAGTGTGCTCTATTTATTTGATCATTTCTATTGATGTTTGGAAATGATTTTTGCAATGTTACTGGAGATGAATCCTATGGTCATTCTTGGTGATTGCATAATCACGTGTAGCGTCCCTTATTCTTTTAGTTAGGAATTAAATACGAAACTCTTCTTTTATTCAGATATCGGAAACATCACTTCCTCTGATGATCTCTATAAAACCCATGGTCCAACGCTCATTCGCGCCAGCATTTCTAGCAGGTCATGCCTCTGGCCCTAGCTTGCTGCCGGCCACTTTCTTCCACTCTCCTTCTTTCTCCCTAAGATCGTTATCATTTCGCCGACCCTCTGACCAATCCGATCCTAACCATTATTCCTCCGTGACCTATCTTTATACTAACTTTGTTCATTTCACTTCACCGATATCGAGCCTCGCTCATACGCACTACTATGCAACTACGCCACCGTGTCTTCACCTGCTCTATACGTGTATCATCTCTCACTTTTGTGAATGAAATGGCAAAGTCTTTTTACCATCCGATGGTCACGGTTATCTTTCCTGAACATCCTCATTTCAGGAAACACGCATGGATAAAACTCCATGTTCACTGTCTTTCACGGTCAGTTCGTCGAGAGTTTATCAGTGTCAGAGAATAGTCCCCAAGTTAACTCACTTACTTGGCAGTAAGGCTCGCTCACTGAACCCGGATTCTACGTACTATCTTGGATTGATCTAACCATACGGAATCCAAGCAGTTCAGACAAACTCCGCTCCAACTCCGACGCCAGTACTAATTAGACAAGAAAGCTCCCACTTTTCGCCATCTCTTCTCTTTTTATTACTTCTCACGATCGATCGTATTCGTGTTATCCTTACATGTACCTCATCTTCAACTTCATTCTTAAATCAAACGTACGTCTTTTCCCTGGCCAAGATATTTCTATGTGTTTATTCCACTTTGTTTCAATGCGCGTCCGACTTCATACATGGCGCACATTCCATTCTCTTCGTACAGCATCCATCCCTTCCACATCTACAGGGCTACACGCGTGCCACAGTCAAACCACGGGAATCCAAAATCCTCGTGTCTCTAACAGCATTCACGCAGTTCATTTATCCACCCAAAGAAACTGCAGAAACATACATCCAAATTTAGGCAACAGTTTTTGCCTGGTGTGACCCAGGTGCACTGGATATGGCACTTTAAAATGAAATATATTTGCGGTTGGTAAGATTATCTTCAAGGTGACTGATATAGCCGTAAAAGACTTTGAAGGTAAACAAGACATTGAAGGTAAAAACAAAGCTACCTTTATTCAATTTGACGTAATTGATAAATATCATTTACAGAAAAATCCTTAAAAACGCAATAATGATGGCAAAAAACTGCATAGACATTAACCCATTTGACATTATCATTATTGAAAATCGCAGAAAGACAATACAACAACGGATTAAGGGAAACAATAATTCAAATTTTGACGTGGCAATGGAGGTGCATTATTCCACCCAGGTATCCAATCTGATAAGCTTTGTATTTTATTTGAATTGACTTATTCCATAGATGTAACAGATATTAGTCTATATAGAGATGATGGTCTTTTTATTCTAAAAATATTGCATGTACTAGAAGTAATCATATAAAAAATTATCTAAAAAAAATGACATTGTATCTAAAATTATTTTTTTAAAATAACAGCACAATATTTTGGAAGGTCTATGTCTATTTACAATGTAATTATAATGCTACACCAAACCCTTACTTTCTGCCATTTGTATACTTCTGAATACTTCAATGTGGTTATCAAAAAATTTTCACCTAAGATTTTTTGTACATCAATTAAGTTTTCTTGCGTGGATGAGGACAATCACACTTTACAAACGCAGACACTGATACTAAAATGTGATCTTTATAAAGGAGTATTTTTAAGTGATTACTATTGCCTGACACACTTAAATACATATTGTTCCACTATCTTCTACCCACATGCAGGCAACTTCATAATTCCATCCCTTTGAAATTTTTATTTTTCCCAGCTGACAACTGCTTTAAGTGCCTTTTGCAGTCTTCCAGGAAATTTTTAAAAAATTCAATTAAAGGATTTTGTGAAGAACGAAATAACTAGTAATCTGAACATGTAATATCTGAAGAATAGCAAATATGTCAAAACTTCCCTGCCAAGTGGAAATAATTTTTGTCTGGTTATCAGAGAATCATGCAGTCTTGTATTATGTAATTCCAGATGTTTTCCATTAATTGCTGCCTTCAGTTGGTTTTTTTGGTAGCAACACTTGTTTTGATAAATTGTTTGCTTATCTTGAAGGAGCTTATAGTAGAGGACTCCCCTCTAATCCTGCTAAATATATACATAGCATCACCTTTTGGGATGTTATCATTCCATTCTTTACAGAATTCTTCAAATAAAATCGATAAACCTAAGTAATCGTATTCAAAAAGAGAATAGTGGAAGTTTTTTTTTTATTACTTTTTATCTTTAGTTTTTTTTATTAAAGATTGTTTTCTTCTGGCTGAGGGCATTTTCTTTTCACTTAATACCTATATTTAGTCATGTTATGAAAACATTTAAAAATTATTTCCTTGTTATCTATTTTAGAATTATTTGCGCAATTAAAAACTGAATACTTTACAACAATATGGAATGCAAGAAAATGTGGGGCAAGCAGAATGGAGTTAATTTAAGAGATTACACCAACTAGAATATGATTTTCCAGTAAAAATTCAGGTAATTGAAAATGACTAGCTTTTTGAAAACATTGAAACATATAAGAAAAATACTACCATACATGCATAAATACTGAGAGAAAGAGAAATTCTCAGCCTCAGTTCCATACAATGGACGAGAAGTAAAAGTCTAACATTCCAAGGGAAATTATGAATCACTGCAACACATGTATGCTCATTTTTATCATATAGATTTAGCATAAACTAATGTTGTATATTGAAGCCTCCACCAAAAGCTTGGGCTAGGTGGGATTTAAAAGAAAAGAAATTCTTTAAAATTTCCCCACTCATCAAGGAAAGTATGTGCATGCAGAATTTGAAGTTTCCACTATAAATGGTTGGAGCTTGGCTAAATCCAGATACATAGATAAATATGTATGTATAATTGTCAGAACACATGATTAACTTGAATCCAGCCAAAGTGTTTAAACTGGTTTGTTATGGGTGGTGGCAATTGATAACAATAAAAACAATAACAAGCACAGCGGATGAGATTTATGTGAAAAATTGTTTCCTTTCAACGTCTTCTGGTAGCATGATATTTCATTCAAAATATTCTTCATTTGTATTCGATGGGATTAGGGTGAAAAAATTTGAGTAGTTTAAGGGGTGGGGAGAAAGAAGGCGAGAAAAAGAAGTGGGTTTAATCAGAGTGAGAAAGGAAAGTTAGGTAGTTTAATGAGGGGGTAGAAAAATTTTGGCTTATGAATCTCATCCATGTTTGTATGACAATTTGATAAAATCATTGAACGGCAACAAAGATTGGAAGTGATAAGGGAGGCAATGAGAAGATACAGGCATAAGTTGAGAGAAATACAAATAGAGCAGATAATATTCAGATTTAGTTTCAAGTTAGGTGTCAATACAGCAAGTGTATGTAAATGTTAGACCCCATGAATAACCTAAACCTAGCCATAGTATTTAAACCTTTCTGTTGTGGATAGTGGTGATAAATAACAGCAACAATGACAGTTACATCCAAAACAGATGAGATATATGTGAAAAATTTTTTCAACCACTCAGTGACCAATGTCTTTTGGTAGTATAACAGAAAAAGGGGTAATCAATGGATAAGTTGATTCTTTTGCCCTTTTGGAGGGCATTAAAATGTCCTAATTTCCAAGGATAGACACAAACTAAGCGACCAATTTTGAAATAATAATTCAATGACTATGTCAAGATCATTTGGGGCAATAAGACTGATAAAACATTTGATTGTAAAATGAAAATGAAAAATGCAGCTGTGATAAGTATGACTGATTTTTATAGAGGACACATTTTAGTCTTAGAATAACCTGAAAATCATATGTAATCAAAATATGTACAAATTAGTGACCAAGGGATTTATACCACTCAGTTACTAAGGAAAAGCTCATATGCAGAAGTGCACAAGGGATAATCTTTATGATAATTCTTTTTACCAATCAGAGTAGGTCCATCCATTAACAAAAGAGGAACATCATGGTTAGGTTCATCATTCAGAGTCAAAGAAGAAATTCCATCAATATAATTCTGACTTCTTTGATTGGTGAATTGAGTTAAATCAGCAGGAAGCTGTAAATCTTTGCAATGGTATGTTTTTGACCTACAAAGAAAAATGTCTCTGTTTAAATAAAATTTTCTGTGAGTTGAGAATCTCTGAGTTAATCTGGGTGAACCAGATGAGAGATTATCATGCATACATTCTCTATTCTGTGCAATGTACATGTATTTAGAAAAAAATATTGTAAGTAATCGGTTGAAGAAAAATTATAACATTAGCAGAAACATTTCATAAAAAGTGATTGAAAGTAACTCATGAATTAAACCTGCTAAATTGGTCCAGATGCTGAAGATATTTTTTTCAAAAAAACACCCGCTTGGGTTTTTTTTTTCGTAATCTGTAAACTAAACCTCACCATATGGAAGCCTCACAGTGATTGCAGGAAATACTCCACAGGTACAAAGAAGGTGGAATCAGAAGAACTATGGCCAACCAGCAGCAACTCACAAGCAAAAACATAAAAAGGCCGAAATCATGAATGGCAGGAATCTGAAACATGGAGGATTTTAAAATAATTTACAAGTAACTTTTTCATCAGACATAATATGAAAAATGATACCATTGTATAGCACAAAGTGCAATAACATATTCTCTCGGTCTTTTTTTGTTGTTTGGTATTTGATTTTTCTCTTAATTATAAAAACTTTCATGTAACATGTAATTGAAGTAGTAAAATGAATATAATGAAACAAATTTCAAAGTCATGAATTTATAAATATGCATAATGCTACACATATTGTATATGTACCTGGTCATACATGTCTGCCTACTGGTTGCTTAATTGTCTCAAATATCCCTATGGGTCCATCCCTCCAGGTCATCCTCAAGAAGATGGAGATTAGTATTGGTTCATTTATCTAGGTCACCTTCATAGGAACATCTTTTTGCACTTATTTGTAAATCTGATATTTGTGGCACCATGATCACATTTAATTAGTTAAAACATTGACTCCAAGGCTGCAAGCACAGTGGTACGAATCTATTTTCTACACAATACCTGCCAAGTGAATTAGGACCTTGGTCTTTTGGGTGCAACACCAAATCCTGATGCCAGATGTTTGCTTGAAGATGAGCTTCACTAACATGGTGCTTCCAAACTCCAGATGCGTGTGGGAGTTTCTCGACTGATCTTGTCGCATTTACTTCAATAAATTTCATTGATTCAGCAACGATATTGATTCTTTTTTGGCAGATTAAACTGTAAGGAATTCTTTACATCTGATGAAAGTTCTTTGCCTATACCTAATTTGGTTGTTGTTTGTGTTTAGAAATACATTGGAGCATGTTTTTCCCCCTTATAATATGTCCAGTAGTATCACTACCAGTGAGAGCAAGTCAATTTATAACTGCAGCTGCCTTCTCTGGCCCAAGTTTGTCATATATTGGTTGTAGCATGATCTTCCGATGCTTTTCCCCAACACCCACGATTATCGCAGTGTATTATTTCATTTTTTCATCATCTTTCATATATTTCTGTATTTACTCATATCTCACCACACAATATCCCTGAAAGTTCTCAATGGATTTCAATGATATTTTGTGAAAATGTGGATAAGGAGGGAGTGATTAGATTTTGGAGTGGATCTAGAAATTTGACTCTACAGTGTGCACTACCGTATGGAAATATCTATGACTCATGAATCAAAAGATGATAATAATGATTATAGAATGCTAGTGTATTATTAATGGGGAGAAAATTCATTTGTTTCTAACCCGTTCTCACATTTCAACAGTCTTTTATTGCTTTTGAGGTTTTGTCACTCAGTCTGAACAATTTGCAAACCACTTACCAAGGAGATAAGGATAGTTAAAAACAAATTTCTCATTAAAGAAATTACAGCATATCTTACAATCATAAGCATTTAAGATGGCCTCCAAAAAGTTGTGGATATTCAAGCAAAAAAGAATTTCTTCAACAAACCCTTTTTTTTCAAAGAAGATAAACTCCAAGCTTAGATGTCTGCAACTAGTTCTTAGATGACATAAAATAATAGGTTGTTTTAACAAATTCTGAATATATTATATTTGGGATTATTTGTTATTCTTATCTCGATCTTCATTTCTCCATTTTTTCAATATCCTTTTTTCTTGTTTTTTATTTATCTCTTTCCTTTCTGTCTTCATTTTTCACCTTCTCATTTTCAATCAAATGAGTCAATGCTAGGTAAGCCATTTCAGGGCATTAAATCAATACCTTGGATTTACTATCTTAATTTAGCATAACATTCATCAACTTGATTAATTTGTATTTTGTAATTCTTCATATTGTACTTAATATCCTTTTCTTAAAAAACACCTAAAATATATTCACATTGCAATTTATGCAAATTATCCAGCATAAAGATTAATTTAAGTAGTATTTATAGCATACTAAATACTCAAGGAATGTATGTATATATGTTACTGTCAGACAGCAAAAACGGGAAATCATATGCAGAGTTTTTTTAGCCCCGTATCTTCAAGATGCTCTTATTTGAAGAATAAAACAAATCTGGATGATTTTCAACTGTTTCATTATTGTTTTAGTCAGTGCCTAAACTTACTATACATTGCAGAAATAAATAAATCTATGGCCAATACCCAACAGTTATGATGTAAAAAAAAAGAATATTATGTCACTAAGGATTTTTCATTTTCACAAAAAAAAGTGATCAGAATTTTTTTACCTGGCATATTTTGACTTGGGTATTGCTGAAGATTTGGGAGCCAACATGGGCATAGCTCTTTCATGGGGGACCCTCCGAGATTCAATTGCATTTGTTATTTTATAATGTCAGTAGAAATGAAGAAGGTGAACCACTATTTATTCTTCAGCTCATGGCCTGGGGCATAGCTGAGCGAGGGGTATGGCTGAGATTGATTTTGAATCTTTAAAGCTTTGTGAATAGTAGTTCACCTACTGAATAACAAATCTCTTAAATGTTGGAGGGGCCCCCTCAAGAATTAAAACCCTCAGGCCCTGTCAAAAATATCACAGGGTATCATTGAGTATTTTGGGAGAAATCGTATGGGAAAATATGAGTGAATACATGCATGCATGAAAATTTAATAAATTCTTCATCACACCTCTCTATCGTTGGCATTGCCAATATTTTCTGAACCTATCCAGTTCATTTCACCCTCTTATGTTTTGCTGGCCTCAGTTCAGCATTTTGTTCTCTGGGGATCCATGTTGTGAGTCATGGTGTCCTATCATTCTTACAATATGACCAGCCCATTGCCATTTGAGTTTCTTAGTGGATTCTATGATGCCTTGGACTCCTGTTTTTCCCAAGATATACTGTGCAGTCTTCTGATCTCTCCATACAATGCTGAGCATGATTTTATCATGTACACGGTGCATAGTTCCCAGTTTGCGGGTCAGTCTCTTGGTTAGGTTCCATCTTTCAGCTCGAAAGTTGATTATCAGGAGGATGCATTTGTTATACACTCTTCTTTTTAGGACTAATGTGATTTTCTTGTTCTGAAAAGATTCTTTGCTTGATTTCTTCTTCTTTTGAGGATTTCATAGAGATTTGTTCAGCTTTGTGTTTTTGATTTTGATCGTTGTGCATTTATTTCCGTCATGTTTGTTGTACATGACCTTTGTTTTACTGAAGTTCATGTGAATGCTAACATTTTGCTTTTTTATTCAATCCATCTAGCTTTAGTTGGAGGTTCAGGAGGTTCTCTGCAAAAATAACGATATCATCTGCAAATTTAAGGTTACCAATATTTGCTGTCAATTCTTTGTTTTTCCAATTTAGGTTTCTGAAGATCATCTTGAGGCAGGCTGTAAAGAGTTTAAGTGAGCTTGGTTACCACTTTTTGGAACTAAAAGGACTGAGAGTTTATATAAACTGACAAAGAAGCTACTGTGATGGTATATATGTTCCAATACTTTGACATACACGAGGTCTACACCTTGTAGAATGATAGCATCAATGACTTTAGGGATTTCTACTGTACACTGTTCTATCAAGTACATGGTTGAGTAGTGTCTTCTGGAACCAGCTTGTTCCTGTGGTTGGTTTTCATCTAGTTTTGGACTTTTGGTTGATGATCACTTTGATGAAAAGTTTATTGACATTGATTGCATTGTTCCAATCTTCTAGGACTGTACTTCGTTAGGCATAAGTTGACTAAAATGGCTAGTTTCTTAGTGATAACCGTACTAGCTTTTTTGAGCTGGTTGATGGTGATGGTTTACGGACCTTTACATTTTTTGTTTGTTTGATGGCTTGTTTCATGTCCCATGGCATAACTTCTTGGAACTCTCCTCAAACTGATTGCTTGTGTCTTACAAATCCAGCTTGTTGTTTTGTGTTCCTTGTTTGAAGGAGTAGAGTTTTTGGAGAAATTCTTTGCCACATTTGATGATCCAGTTCATGTCTGTTGTTAGGTCTCCATTTTTGTCAAGTGCACGTGTTATTTGTTTCTATCCTGTTTTGTTCATAGCTTTGAAGCCCCCATCTTTTTGGAGAATTGTTTCCATGATTGCTGTGGTTATCTCTTTTTGTCTTCTCTTTGTTTCTTTTAGGTGGTTTTAATTAGTTCTTTTGTTTTTTTCTTGATGAAGTTATTCATGATTTTGAACCTATCAA
The DNA here is from genome assembly GCA_963457665.1 of Thysanoteuthis rhombus. NCBI lineage: Eukaryota > Metazoa > Mollusca > Cephalopoda > Oegopsida > Thysanoteuthidae > Thysanoteuthis > Thysanoteuthis major. The sequence goes on from CAUOPZ010000511.1 coordinate 100,074, forward strand.
GTTGTCAAATTTACAAGATCTTCACCTCTCTTGGTCATTACTTCATATCCAAACTTGTTGATGGAGTTTCTCATTTCCTTGTCCTACTAGTGTGTTGAAGTCTCTTATAATGGGATTGAAGCATTTTTGATATAATCACAGGGTGTTCAATGGCAAACAGAGTACATCTTGGCTAGCTTTGCTAGTAGTCAGTCTTGAAGCTATATATTTGTTCTCAAAAGTCTCCAAACTGGATTATCTGGTGGTGGAAAGAACTGTGCTGAAATGGCGGCATTTAGTTGACAACGTTGAACTGGCAGCAATGAATTGTTACTAACTCGTTTAATTTTGCAGACTTGCTCATGCACTTGATGTGCTCTTGCTTAAGCCACTTGACATAGCAATATCCTTTATAAAATACAAGAAAAACTGTCTCAGTAGAGCAATTGCTAAATATTTCATCTAATTGATTAATATTGCTGAACCCATATGGAATTGTGAATGCTAAGGACAGCCATCATCAATAAATTAAAAAATATTCAATTAGGCATGCCTCTAAACAAATTGTTACAAGAATGTGGTAATTATTATACCAGTTACAATAATTATCCTAGAAGATAATTCCTCATGATCCTTGTTTAATGTGAGATAAACTGACATAAAAGAGATAACTGAGATAATTTGCAATAAACTTACATAAGATGAAATGTTTGCTGCAAATGCAGCTGCTGTGGTAAAGGAAGTGAAAAACGTTGCTTTGCCAGCCGTTTTAACTGTGTACAACATTCGGGATTTGAAATTGGTTATTGAACTAGATTGGCGAAATATATTTACAAATACAAAAACATCATCCACTCCTGAAAGAGAACAGAAGAAAAAGCATAACTTTTTTTGTGGAGTATATATCTGAATATATATCAACTCATACATGTTTATGTGTCACATCACAGATGTTCATCCATCCTTATATATATATATATATATATATATATATATATATATATATATATATATATATATATATATATTCTAAATGTGGGTGCCAGGCCTTGCAATTATACAATAAAAATCTTGGCCACATATTGACAGCCAAACTATATTAGGAATCTTGATCCTGTAAGAATGTATGCATGAGATCAATGGAAGAATAAAAAGGAAAGGAGTGAAAGGATCGTATCTATTTGGAAAAGGTGAAAAAATCCAGGAAAATTTTAAAACGGCAATCATAAGAGGGGTCAATAAGTTGAGATTTTTAAAAAAACTATGAAAACCTTAAAAAGTCTCAACAGAACCTTAAGGGCCTTGATAATATCTATGGGAGTTTTAATCATTCGAATTCGTACTCTCCACGATGGTTTTCATTTTGGTATAGATTAGAATAACTGGGTCAAGTTGACAGAATGTGATTTTCCCCTTTTTATGATTTATATTAATATTGGTGTGAATGTGGATTCATGGGAGTGTTTAAATGTTTTTGTTAGGGTTGTGTTCTAGGATATCTATATAAGAGTTCTCTGTTATTAGGGTTGTTTACTTTAATATTCATACTTCATTTTTCATTTTTGGGTTGTTTGTAGTCTATGTCTGATATTAAATCAACATTCTGATTTACCTATACATTGTATTTTACATTGTGTACCTTCGATAAAATAGATGATATTGTCACTTTTGCAGTTGGAACTATGGTAGATATTATAGGTCCTTTTGGTAATAGAGCTGGTAAAAGTATTGGTATGCTTGAGATGGTTGCAGCATAGACTATTTCTGCTTTTGCATGGTTGGAAGAATTTGATTGATATTGGAGTGCTTTTTCATTGGGATATCTCGCTATTGATTATGGTGTTACTGTGTATCATTTTGATGTTCTTGGATCTACGGAAGAAAGAATGTCTTATTCATAGAAGATTTATTACATAGAAATGGATATATAATTTGACAGAATAATTATGAATGCATTTCTTAATTTGAAACTCTATTTGAACCGACATCACATTTTTAAAACCTGAACATGTTTATTGGCCTAGACAACATAAGTTGAATAAACAATTGAAGAAACAGGCAGCTACAGGAATAGAGTCTGCGTTCTACAAGAGGCTGTCTTAACGCAACACTGCATTTGCCATCTGAGCTAAGCAGCCTGCTAGAAAGTCAGGGGCCCGAATAACTGCTTTATACCCAAATCTCATCTTGTTCATTCACGGTCCATATATGCTCTTTCTCAACGTATTATTTGAGCCTTTGATCCACCAGCTGGCTGCTTAGCTCATTCTTAGGGGAATTTCCTGCTGGACTTCAGGTCATCAATGCTGTTGAAATAATCAGGTGTTTGGTATGAGGTTAATTCATGATTGGATTTATGGGAGAAATTGTATGAAAAGAAGGGAGGAATATGGTCCTACTAGCAGTATGTTTTTGATGGTACAGCGATATTTAAGATCGTAATTAAGGGGCAATATGGTTGGTCAATGAGTATATGGGTGCTGATAGATATTGTGTGAAGAATGCAAAGGTCATGACCCAGGGTTTATGATCAACTGAACTGTTGAAATCAACAAATATTGAGTGTATGTAGTATAGGCATGATTCAGAAATTGATTAACAGAAGAGTTTTGGTGAGAAAGGGGGTAAATTTTTGCTAGCTAACCATGTGTGTTCATGAGTATATAAGATTCATGAAAAATGGTGAATGACGATGTATATGTGTGTGAATGATTGGGTACGTGTGTGAGTGAGTAAGTTTCAATAGTTTTCAATAATTTTTGTCTCACTTCAGTCACTTATTTCCCAACATCTATCAATGAAATTTGTGTAAGTTTATCTTAGTTTCTCTCCTGTTTTACTTATACTTTTTTTTTATCATGGAATAATGTGAAAATTTTCTTGTGTTAGGATCATCAGTTATTTACCATGTAACCACGTAACTGTTTTGAAGATTTAAAAAACAAAACAGTTATATTAACATGGCACCCCAGCAGTATTGATAAAAAACCACCCCCCTTTCAACCATGATTTTGATCTATAGTTTATGTCATACATGTTATTTGTTATTATATATAGCATATTATCATAAAGTAATGTATATAGATGTTATTTTATATTTACACACCATTTAATTTTTTTAAACAGGGCTTACTTATGTAGGTTACCCAAGTAACGTATTTAACAATGAGGGATCAGTAAATATATCAACAGACGTGACTCGCTGTTCGTGTCCCTTCTATTGAGTGTTCACCCACGTGAATATTTAATCGGTTGTGTCGATTTTAATCCTAGACTGCATTCAAACAAACTTATGATATTATCTTTAAGAATGTTAATACACAAAAAAAGTTGACTCTACCAACATATTCAATCGTAGAATTTCATAATTTTTTTCCACTTACCTTAAAGTTAATTTTTCCACGTCGTATACCATCAAGCTTCCATCAATTAGTTTTCCGTTTAATGTATTTATATATTTTTATGTACATATGAGGAGGGGGGATACCATGATGACCTCTGAGAGAAACAGGTTGGATAAAAAACTGAGACACAGCTGTGCTGGCCCAAGTAGTAGCCATAAATCTGCTGCAAGATGTCGATAAGAATACTTCAGCTGTCCAGGGAAGTCACCATAAAACTTAATTGATTCGCCAGACATCTAGCAACAAGAGCGAGCTTGTGATGTTAAGAATAGCCAGCCACTCGCTTACTATCTTCGTGATTGTCATGGATTGACTGAGAACTGCAATCAATACTAATTCCCCTCCCTGGAGTTGGCTTTGATTGGCTATAACCAATTTTTTTCATATTAACTAATAACCGCTTATAATGGAGAAAATACACAATGCAAATACATATTCCATGTATACTAAATACTTCTGTTCGGTTTTAACTTGAATGGTATATCCATATATATATATATATATATATATATATATATATATATATATATATATATATATATATATATGGGGGGGGTTGAAAGAGAATATCCCCTTCTGAATTAAGTGTTTTGACAAGGAAGGAGATTTTGTCAGAAAATTAATGCTTGTTGTGTAAAATAGATGCCCTTTTTCGTTATTAGGCTACAAACTTATTAATTACAGTGAATGCGAAAAGTGTCCAGATACATTTCAGAACATCTATTTTAACATCCTTATTCCGCTTCAAAATGCGCCATTTTTAAAAGGTTGAGCAAATCGGATACAAAGTTTGACGAAGTTTTTTGCTCTCAACACTTTAATTACTTTGCTCATTTTTTTTACTTTTACGCTTCTAAGGTACATTACATTAATGGATCCAATTTTTTCAACTTTTTAAAAATGGCCCGTCTTAGTATGAAAAAGACAAGTCAGAAGTGATTTACCAATTCCAATCAGGAGGAATACTGAAGCCCCTGTCAGGATACCAATAGCCTTTTTACCAAAGACAACTCGATAGAAGAAAAAGGCCAACGGAAAAGAGATGATGATGCTGAGAAGTCCAGCAATGGTAAGCCACAAAGAGTTGGTGAATATTAACATGAACAAGGCAATACAGATGATGCTGACCCAAACCAACTTCATGTCACTCCAAAATGTGTGGTCGACTTCATAGTCAAATAGTTCATTTCCTCCATAAAGTACCTGCACTTTACTAAATGAAGAGAAAAATGTAAAATTAAAATTTCAACCAGAAAATAACCACGTCTTCCGTCAATTGGATACAAAATGTACGATAAGTTTGTTTAAGCATCGAAATGATTGAAATGTATAAATATCTTATATTTTCGTAATCTTTTCTTTGTAACTACTGAATATATTGATTTTTCGATCAACTTACTCATTTGATGAAGCTGAAAGCAAATTTATGTACGTGATAATGAATTTTTTGAATTTTTCTGTCTGCTCTGATGTCCGGTCCTGCCAACTGTGATAACCTGAAAACAAAACAATGGAAGTATATATTTAAGACAGAAAATAGATAAAAACAATTTGAATATATATATATGGTCAAGTAGACGTGGTTCTTCGACCTCAAAGCAATATACAAGATAAAAATGGTAAATATTCAGAAAATGATTTAGATGATCCTTGATTATTTAGAAAGATAATGAATTCAGATATTTTGGACACAAATTTCATTTATGACATGAACAAAATTACTCAAAATGTAATTTTCATAAAGTTAAGGTTGCAGCAATAACTTTCATTTAAGCAAGGTATTATTCTTTAAAATATGGGTAGATTACATGGAAGGCCATATCTTATCAACTAATTTTCTACCACTCCAATGCTATATCTAATTGAGAAGGATAAAAGAGAAAAAAGTTTTTACTAAAAATGTCATCCTATATCAATCCCTTTAAAAGGCTTTTCTGCTGTTTTTTTTAATATAATATTGATATTTCAATGAGGTATGTATATTTTGTAATTTTGCATCGAGTGAATGATAACTAAATTGATATTTTCAAGTATAGGCATATAAGCCAGGTGACACCCCCTTCATTCGGGCAAAACAATGCAAAATGTCAGTGTAATTCGGAAAAATCATGTCAATTTTCGAGCAAATCATTCGATTGTTACTTTCAGTGGATACAAAATATACAGTAAGTTTGTCTAAGAATCAAAAGTATGGTTAGAAAATGTGAAAAATATCCTGTTGCTTCGTAATTTTTTCTAGGTAACAATTGAAGAGAATTTTCATTTTTGTTTTAAAGTGATATTTTTTCATCGAACATGTATGGGTGAATCTGTGCCTATATGCTCTTTGCGCTACTGATGGGTATCCAATTGTTCTATGATGAGTGGTATGAGTGTATTTTCATGCCAGTATACGTACACAATATACTAGATTGAAAGAATAGTCTCATTAGTTGACACGTTCAGCACCAAAAGACGTTTGGTAGTTTGGCGGTGAGGTGTCATGAAATCAATCTTTGCTTACCTTGCAATGGTGCACCAAATAAAACCTCTGACCGCAAAAAGCGACTCTGCAAATAAGTTTTGTTGATTTTATCATCTACAAAGTAATAAAATGTGTCACTGTTCATTGCAAGCCGAATAGCACTGTCAACCTTGTCAATATTTGCACCAAGTCCATCATAAATTATATGCCCATCTTCATTCATTGAAGGAAAAAAATAAGATAGAAGAGAATTGAGGGGTTGGCATCCAGCATGGCTTTTCATGCTTTCGTCTGTGTACTCTCTTCCCTTGAGACAAAATTTCTGAAAATCTGAATGTGAAGTGATCTTAAGCTCAATTGTATGAATATGCTCGAGTCTCTCTGGAGTGAAAATGTTCTGCCTATCATCTCCCCTCGCAATGTAAACTATTTGCATTTTCCATCTTGGAGTCCTCTGGTAATGCACTCCCTGGAAATCCTCAGACCGTTTCTGCTGGTGATTATAAAATATGTGATGGTGAAGGGGAGGAGAGATGAAGCTGTCACCTTCTTTCTTCCTCCCTTCATGAATACTGCGTTTAGTCTTTTGAGTTTTGGGTGCGTCTTTTTCAGCAAGAACCAAAGCATCAATATTGAGTGACACTTTGTGTTTTGGGATACTAAAGGCATCCAAGGACTCATCAATCCAAGGAAAGGGTTTACAGAAGAAAAATGCATAGATTCCCAACCCAACGAACGTGGCTGTTGTGACAAGAATGGCCACAATAGAGAAAAAAATGACGAGGCATTTTGAGTTTTCACAATGAGAATCAGTGAGAAAGGATCCAAGTAACCTTTCCTTTTTCTCTTTCTTGGTTACATCATCAAGGAGGTCCGAAACTGATAAGGGATCAGCCATTGACAAGGAATTCATTTTGTTTATTTTTCATGATCTGGTTAAAAAAAGAATGGTATAGTAAATTTAAATGAAATACCAGGAAAATAGTCTTATAATGAACGGTAACGAAAAGTCCGGAGAAAAGAAAAATTCATTTCATGAAAGGTAATCTTCGGGAATAAGATTACAAAAACGAATTCTTATACTTTAAATTTACATTAATCAAAAACGTTTTAACATTCCTAATTCATTTTGAAAATGATATTGACCTGCAATTATTTGATTGTTGAAATTGTTACTTTTCCAATAGATACCAATTTGTTATTGAAATAACTTTTTTTTTCAAAGCATCATTTCGCAATTCTTTTGTTTCGTCAAAAGTTTGTTTTTTGCGAGAGTTGTTGTTGTTAGTTCTAGAGTTGACAGGGTTAGGAATATGTTTTAATATTAAAAGTGGATGATTTGAATTAGTATTTAATACATAGAGGTCCTTGTCCATCTTTTGAAAATTGTTTGTGCGTATTGTTATTCAAATTAAGTGATATCTAAAAATTACGTCGAACCGTCAAATTTCATACCATAATGGAAGTTATCTTCCGGGTATATAAACAACTGTTAGGCCCAGTTACATTGTCTATTTGATGGGCTGAACATAGCGAAACAAGGGTACGCCATTGTTATTGATCAAGTTTATGCATAGTCTCGATTTTAAGTATCGAGCACTGTTGGGTTAATGATTTTTCGGATTGATATATACGACGTGCTATATATTTAATCTACATAAATGCAGCTCCCATATATTTGAAAACGATCTGGCATATTCTAGATTGCTTTATTCATCAAAAAAAAATTTAGGAAAACTAGTAATAGACCACTCACTGAAAGACGTACCTGTCCCGTCTACGCACCTATATTTGATGCAACGCACTGAGAAAATGGAAAACACACTACCTCAAACAATCAGGAAACAACTACAACGAAGAAAATCAGTTTGAAGATTCAAAGAGCATCACCAACTAATCAACTACTCAAAAGATTCGGAAATGAATTTCTAAATACCTTGATCAAATACAAACACCACACGGATAAATACCCCCACAAAGAAAAACTGACCCAGGGAGTAAGTAAAACCAAAAAATCAAAAGAAATACTGAATAAAGCTGACAAAACCAAAAATATAAATAAAATTAGCCTGAAAACTACATCAAACTTCTCACAGAAAATATCACAAGCAACGAAAAATAAAAAACAAAAAATAAGAAAAATTTATCAATTTATAAGCCAAAAATATCAATTGAACACTAAATTAGTGACAGACCGATGATAATACACAAAAAAAAACGCATACATACTTCTGAAAGACCACAAAAAAAGACTTCAACAAACCGATAGCCAGCTAAATATGAGATAGGAAAAATCAGCAAAATTATACTGAAAAGGATTAACACAGAAATAGAAAACTACAACGGATTTAACCGGTGGAGTAGTACCCAACAAGCAATAGACTGCTTTGCAAAAACTGAAGGTAAAAATAAGGCTACTTTTGTGCAATTTGACACTACTGATTTTCATCCCTCTGTAATTGAAGAAACACTGAATAACGCCAAAGTAGAAATGTGTATCAACATTAGTGACTCTGATATCAATATGATTAAACAAAGTAGAAAATCGATATTATTTGATAACAATGAACAGAGGATTAAAAAAAACCCAACCCAAACGCTGATGAAGTAATGGGCGCATATGATTCTACCCAGACATCGGAATTAATTGGAATATATTCTTTATATAAACTTGGATGTTGAAATTGAAGTAAATGCAGACGACGAAACTTTTTTTCAGACGTTACGTTTAATCTTAATTCTCAAATCATCGAACCATAAAGTAAACAAAACAGCTCTTCAATCTATATATACAGAAAATAGAATCATCCACTTCACACTCTGAAACAGGTCCCAAATTCAGTTAACACTAAATCAATATTGAATTCATCAAATGGAAAGGGTTTTTTTTAACTGATAAACTTACCAAAAAGCATTTGAAGGTAGTTGATTTGTAAACTAGAATTTGATAATTTAATAACAAAAATAAACAAAAAATACCAAAACTAACATAAGATATACAAAAAGAAATATAATTTGATTTACTCTATCCTTCAACGAGCGGGTAATAATAAATGTCAGTGAAATTTTCTTGGATCCAGTTGAAAAAATACTTCCCACCGAACAACAGATTACACCGGATTTTCGAAGTATCAAATTAAAATTGCCGTACAGCAGCATGAATGATATGGTAAGAATATTTCTTGACCAAAATTATGAAATTTTAAATCAAATGAATAATGAAGAATTGAATAGAAATCTAAATGAAAAATGTAATTGTAGAGAATCCGAAAAAAAAAATGCGTTCTACGAAATAATTGCCAAATTATAGAGATAGTTTACAGATTGCTAGTATACACACATGTAATGTCTAAATTCTACATAGGAAACTAAATCTAATTTCAAAGGCAGAATAGCAAACCATAATCTTTTAATCTTGACACGCGCAAAAACGACACCTCATTATCCCTTCATTTCTGCAAACTTAATGATAGAGGAAAAATTCCATAGATAGAATGGAAAATTAGGGGGAAAAAACTCAACGTGCAATTTGTGCCTCGGAGAAAATCTACAAATTTTAATATTTAGGTATAAAAATAATTTACTTAATTCCAAGTCAGAGAACGGTGTCAAGTGTTGTTACGGTAAGAAATCTACTCTAATTTTTTTTCAAATAAAAATGAATAATAATGCAATAAATACCCCTCTAAAGTTTACAAAAAGCAGAAAAACTATGAAAAAGAAAATATGAAAATATGAACTAAAAACTTGGAAAATAATTAGTGATGGGAACTGAACACAAAATGATATAGCCAAATAATAAACTTTCCGTTGCTCAAAAACAAAAAAAGGAAAACTTTAAAATAGATTAAAAGTAAATAAGATATTACGATGCAGAACAAGCAAAAGACAAATTAGAGAAAAATGTTATTTTTGTAAAGAAAAATAACGAAATAATAAAAATTGAAAACATGCCTGAAAACAATCGAATAATCTTAATTAAGGAAGAAAATTACTTGGACAAGTAACAGATTTTGAACTCACAAACAAATAAAACTATGGATACACAAAACGGTTTAAAAATTGTTGAACGATTGAGAGCAAAGGCAAGTAATTGAAATGTAAACTTGTTAACAAACCGTGATAAAACAATATCATATAAGGCATGCAAGGTAATCATAGTTTTGTAGCACGTGGTGAAGACACAGTAGCGTAGCTGCGTAGGTGTGCATATGTGCGAGGCCTCGACATCGGTGAAGTGAATGGCAAACTTAGTTCAGAGATAGGTCACGGTGGAAAAATGATTTAGATCGGATCAGCTGGGAGGTCAGCAAAATGATAACAATCTTAGGAAGAAAGAAAGAGAGAGAGAGAGAGAGTGGGAGTGGCCGGCAAAAAGTGCCGGGGCCAAAAGCGTAACCAGTTAGGGATGTCGGCGCTAATGAGCATTGGACCATGTGCGCCCAGGGCTTTTATAGGGTCGTCGTCGGAAGTGACGCTTTCGTTTTCTAGCTAAAAGAAGTTTCGTATTTAATTCATAACTAAAAGAATAGGGGGAGCTTCCCTCGATTTTTACTCCGGATAGAGAAAGAACAAATTCCTCAAACCCAGACTTGATCCCTAAAAGTGAAAAAAAAAAGCTCCTCCTCGATTTGACTCGCAAAAGTGAAAAAATATTTTTGCAAAACTTACAAAAAATAGTGTCGTAAGAATATGAAATCGTAAAAAATTCTTTCAAAGAATAGATGTGGACAAAATAAGCGTTCTGACACGACATTTCGGCATTTTCCAGGGGGCCAAGTTTGGCTGTCGGAGGCGACACAAAGGCTACTATCCTTTCGAACATAGGAGAGGACTTCATTCCCAATTTTCTACCTTAATCACACAGCTGTTGAGTGCACAGCGAAATTTGTCCCAATGAAGCGTTTTCAACACCCTTTCAAGGAATCGAATCTGGACCCTTCTGCATATTATACTATGCGTGTTACAGGTAAATAGAAACCACCTCACAACCTCTAAAAATGTTACAAATCTCTCTGGATTATCTTCAGAAGACTAGACTGGGAGAGTACAGGAATCAGAAAAGACGGTGAGTATCTGAGTAACTTTAGATTTGCAGACGACGTTGCCCTTTTCGCAGAGAAAACGACTTCCAGGTAATGATAGATGAACTAAATGAAGAGAGCAAGAAAGTCGGCCTACACATGAACGAAGATCATGTGCAACAACCACATCGGTGATGAAAACACTGATATCAAAATCGGGGACACAGAAGTGGAGAAAGTTGATCACCACGTATACCTAGGACAATGAATCTCCATCACACTAGGATGGCAAGCCTTTGGCAGTGCAAGCTCAACCTTCAAAAATAAGAAGATCCCATTAATCTTAAAAAGAAAGGTGTATAACCAATGCATCTTCCTAATAGTCACTTATGGAGCTGAAACATGGAACCTAACCAAAAGACAGATCCGCAAATTGAGAACCATGCATCGTGCACATGAAGGAATTATGCTGGGTCTCACATGGAGAGACCACAAGACAGCATAGTACACCCGGAAAAAGATAGGAGTCAGGGATATCATAGAATCCATTAAAAATCTCAAATGGCTGAGGGCTGGCCAGGTTGCAAGAATGGTGGACAACCGATGGACATCGCGACTCACATCATGGATCCTCCGAAATCACATGTGCTACTGAGCCCGGCAGAATATTAGACGAGCTAGAAAAATTCAGAAAGTACTGGCTCCGCAACACCCATGATAGAGTGGTGTAGCGAATCCTGGGAAAGGTCTATGTCCAACAACGGACGTTGAAAAGATGATGATGAAGATGATTCCTGCACATTTTAGTGGTACCTTGAATCATTACATTCAGTTGTGATGCACTGTTCGAGAAAACAGATTTTATCTTCCATCATGAACAAAGGCCCCATTTAGACCCTCCAAAGGAACTAACTGGAAATCGCAACCGTTGGGAGGGTTTTCAGCTAGTATAAAAAATATCATGACGTATTTTATGAAGACTAGAGTATCAGTGCTGTAAAAAAAGAAAATGTATTGAAATTTGTTTTGTAAAATCCAACGATAACAATTAAATGAATAAGAGGAAAACGCCCAAGTAGTCAATAAACGAAACTTTTATAACAGCATATTTACACACGCAACCATCACTTCCTTTTCCTTCTCTTTGGTGAAAGCAGGAGCCAGAAAAATGAGCAAAAGGCAGGAAACAACCCCCCCATTGCCATCCTTAAAGGTACTTCTGTGGGAGGTGCATTAGAGATAGAAAAAACACTGCAGCAGAAAGCAAACATAAGAATCTGGAAAAAGTAGAATCCTACTCTCCAGAGGAAAAAGAATACTGCATTGTGTGCCTGAGAAGCTTCTCAAAACAGAGGACTGTGGCTGCACTGCTGGATCTGCTAGTCCTGGACACACGAAGATTGCACAGCTGGAGGTGATTTTTCTTCATGCCACAACTGGGACTCTGAATAGATGAATGAATGTCCTTCTTTTTTTGATTGAATGGTTTTCCAGGAACTGTGGAAATTGTTCCTGGGAGCCAGCAGAAATCGTTTTTTTCAAGTTTCAAAAGGCTTAGCTGTGTCATTTTAGGATGTCTGTGTTTTTAAAAAGTTTTTTTTTGTGCTGAGATTGGGGACAGTTGCAACATCCGACCTCCCAAATTATGAACGATATGTCACATGTAATTTTCAAATGTTGTGAGTAATTAGCGGTACATGCATAAATTTTTGGTTGGTCTTGTCGAAATAGTCTCTGAGGAACCCAGAGAAATGCGAAAGGTGTTGCAACCGACCCCTATCTCCCCTAGATTAAAAAATAAGGAAGCTTTATTAACTTGGCAGTATAAAATTAACCTTGTACTGATATGCTCAAGTGTCCTCTTTTTGTTAGCAGATTGTAATCATCATTTTTTAGAGCAAATTACTGTAGTTACATAAATACTGGAACTTTCACAGTCTGACGTAATAGCAAAATTAAATATGCAAAAAATGTGGTACGCTTCATTGTGTTATGATTGTTTTATAATTATATTTACTATACAACTAGACTATTTACCGGATCTGTTGATTTATATTTAAAGAAAGTTTTTTTGACGCCGATAATGATCTCCCTTGCACGGCACGGGAATGAGAAACCATGTAGAACATGCGTTGAAACGCTGACGGGATTCTATGTGAAATAAAACCTCAAGACGAGAAATACCATGGAAAAACAGGATGGGAATAAATCAAATAACTCCATCTGATTCCAAGGTTGAACTTATAACTTGATATACTAGGTTTACATTTTATATTTAATTCTTAGTTTTAATTAGAAACGAAACAATTTTTTGCTATTCTGCTGTTTTTTGTTTAAGGGAAGAAAGATTAATGGTTTATATGCAGACGAGGAAAAATTCTTAATAATTCATTTCTATGAAGTCATCGGCATAGAAGATTGCAACTCCGAATGAATAAAAGAGTGAATGCATCGGACGAGATACAGTTGCAGAAATGATATCAAAAACAATGATTTTGAATAACAAAGAACGTGGTTATTGAGATATGCATAAAATAGAAAGTTATACTATTGTAGCTCTCATTATAAAAGACGAGAATGTGCTTTTAAAGTCGGTTTTACTACTTGGAATAATTTTCAAGATAGTTCATTGTAGAAATAAGTGAATACGATTAAAATATGAATGCGTATGCATTTACGTACATGCATAATCGAAATGGATGAAGATGCACATTTTGGTATTTGGACAGTGGAATATTCTCGCGCCGGCTTTAAACGTAGCAAGAGAGAAAACTGCCCAAGAAGTCGGAACAATTTTATTCTACAAGGTAGAAGAAAAAAAGGACTGAACGTAGATGGTAGCCCTTGAGATATTTCATAGTAATAGTATCAGATGTGTGGCGTCTCGAAATCGTAGTGTTCCGGCTAGTTGTTGTCACAAACTTGAAAGGTAATTGAATGCGAAAAGTTGTGGTCTTTAATCCGACTTTGTGTCTTGGATGAGGCTATTTTTAGCCCAAATGTCGCTTGATATCTTTTGAACAGATAAAGCATTTACGCATTTGGAAAGTGTTTGGTATGGTAAAATGTTCTATTGTTTTCCATCAGGACCAGAGATAATTTATCCACAATTTGTACAATGACTATTCAGTGGAAGAAACCATGTAGAGAGAAAACATCATCATCATTAGTCGTAGGACATTCCCCAGGATCCGCCACGTTTCTCTATCATGGGCATCGCAGAGCCAATACTGTCTGGATTTGTCTACTTCATCTCTCCATCTGTTTTCTGCCGGACTTGGTTTCGCAGGTGATCTCTGGGGATCCGTATAGTGAGTTGTGATGTCCATCAGTTGTCTGCCATTCTTGCAACATGACCTGCACATTGCCATTTAAATTTTCTTATAGATTCTATGATGTCCCTGACTCCCATTTTCTTCATGATATACTGTGCTGTCTTGTGCTCTCTCCATATGAGGTTGAGCATGATTCTCTCATGGGTGCATTACATGCTTTTCAGTTTGCAGGTTTGTCTCTTAGTTAGGTTCCATGTTTCAGCTCCTTAAGTGACTATCGGGAGGATGCATTGGTTGTATACTCTTCTTTTTAGGATTATTGGGATCGTCTTGTTTTTGAAGGTTGGACTTGCTCTGCCGAATGCTTGCCATTCTAGATTAATTCTTCACTTGATTTCTTCTTCTTTGGAGGATTCATCTAGCATTAGTCGATGGTCGTGTAGGTTATCTGCAAAACGGATGATGTCGTCTGCATATCTAAGGTTGCTCAGATATTCGCTGTCTATTTTGATTCCTTAATTCTCCCAGTCTAGGTTTCTGAAGATCATTTCTCGGCAGGCTGTGAAGATTTTGGGTGAGCTGGTATCACCTTGACTTATCCTTTTTTGGATTTGGAAAAGCTCGGAGTCTTTATGCAGCCAGATAAAACATTTGTTGTTTATTACAATGGCGACGGGGAGAGTAATCTCTGCTGACAAGAAGTAGAAGCGCTTGTTCATTGCTGACAGAATAATCGAGTAAGGCGTACTTGAACTTTGTACTCAACCCTTACAGTTGAATCTATAATATTGTCAAAGCCCTGATATTGTCAACAACTGCACTTAGATGCTGAATAACGCCCTGAAGACACACTTGGAGCGTTTGAAGAGATGACGGAATTTTTTGAGTGGCACTATAGACCACAATGTCCTGCTCCACCAATGGTTTCGTTCGATGCTGTCATTGAACAATGAAAGTTGGTAAACTTTGGCACAGATAATGTACTAAATTCAAGATCAAATTTGTCTAAATACGTTGAGATTCGTGATAAGTGGAGGTCAAAAGACAGAGTTATAAATCTTCTTGTTATGTTTTCATCGATTTTCTATTCACTGATTGGAGAGATGTAGAATCAATGAAGAGCAGAGGAGGGATACAGGCTGGGAAGACTTTACTCGAAAGGAGGATTTCTACAAGACAATTGAGAACCCTTCGCGGACGAGTCACTATTTCAGAACAATTTCCCAAGGTCAGCACGAAACATTTCCAGCAAATTGTAATCGAGTGCAGAGAGAAGTGAAACATTGTAGTTGCAAGTGCATGAGTCCTATATGTACTGATGAGAAATGAGCTGTCAGAGGCCTAATCATAATTGGCACACATAACAACTCCATTAGAGAACAAGCTGTCAAGAAATCATGGGACCTCAATACAGAGGGGAAGGGATAGAAATGGAGATTGATTTGGAGATAGCGAATGATACAGTTAGCAAACATGGAAAGAAATCATATTCGAACATAATGAAAGGTAGAGAAGAGAACCTGGAGAGAGACAAGAATCAGTATCAAGTTACAATCGTAAGTATAAAGTCACTTGGTCAATCGTCAACTATATAAGGTGTTGTACTGCAACAGGTGTCAAGAGCAACAAATTTGGAAAACCGGCCATGTTTAGAAACATCTATCAAAGCTCTCAAGATCTACATCAAGTCAAACAAAAAGGTTCATCAGAAACAGACGACAGCACCGATATGTTTCTCATAAAATCATCTGAGAATAAAGTCAAGTCAAGGCTGTCACATATCTAAGACAAAAAGGTCTCGACGTGCAAGTTATTTTGAATAACACCAGAAGTCAGTAAGCAGACACACAAACATGAATAAGTGTATGAGGCATCACAAGCAAAAAATCTGGTCTTCTTCATAGGATGATACCTTCAGATAGGAAGATAAAACCCTATATCAGTCAACTTATCCAATGGTGAAGCACGTTACGCTGTTACGTATGGGAATACATCCATCCTTGTTGCAAGGCATATAGTTTCAAGTTCGTGTGAATCCATCCTGGAATTACATTCATGTATCTTCGCATTCTGTGACCGACCACATCGATACCGGATGCAGAAGTGAAATGCAAGCCTGTCTAACTCAATATCCACAAAAATTGACAGGACTTAGCAAATTGAAGAATCATCACATTAGGCTATATACAGATCCTAATGTTAAACTAATGAGTGGTTCCTCACGTCCTATGCCATACTATAAAATTAAATCTCATGGAAAAACGCAGAAACCTCAAGCCACCGACAACAACGAGAGAGAACATTGAAGAGGCTGAACTAAACAAATTGATCAAGAAGAAACGGAGGGAAGACAGAAGGAGATACACGACGGCAGTCATTGAATCAACTCTTGAAAAAGGTCGGGGCTTCAAAGCTATAAATAAACTCCTCAACTTGGGACGAAGGCAAATAACTAGCATACTCAAGGAAAATGGAAACCTAACAACAGACAGAGACAGGATTGTCGAACGTGCCAAAGAATTCTACCAAACACTTTATTCGTCCAAACAAGAACTACAAAACAATGAGCAAGATACACAAGACATGAGCAATCAACACGAGGACTTCCCAAAAGTAACCCCGTGGGAGGTGAATGAAGCCATTAAACTGACGAAGAAAGGAACTGCCCCTGGACCAGACAACATCACCATCGACCTACTCCGAAAAGCAGGTAAAATCATCACTGGGAAACTGGCCGTCCTCTTCAACTTGTGTCTAAAACACAGTAAAGTCCCAGACGATTGGAACACTGCTATCATAATGCTTTTATATAAAAAAGGAAACCCGAAAGACCTCAACAACTATAGGCCTATAAGCCTACTCAACTGTGTATACAAACTTTTCACAAAGATCATCACCAACCGAATCACAAAAACACTCGATGAAAACCAGCCACGTGAACAGGCTGGCTTTAGAAGAAGCTACTCGACCATGGACCACCTGCACTCGATGAATCAACTGAAAGAAAAAGCAGCAGAGTATAAACTACCACTTGCCGTAGCATTTATCGACTTCAAAAAGGCGTTCGACTCAGTTGAAATCCCTAAGGTCATGGAGGCCATCAGTCAGCAAGGTGTAGATCCAGTATATGTTGAAGTGTTAAAACATATATACAATCACGGCAGCTCATTTATCAGGCTACATAAAGACTCGGACCCCTTCCAGCTCCAGAAAGAAGTAAGACAAGGTGATACCAGCTCACCTAAACTCTTCACAGCCTGCCTCGAGATGATCTTCAGAAGGCTAGACTGGGAGAGTAAAGGAATTAAAATAGACGGCGAGTATCTGAGCAACCTCAGATTCGCAGACGACAGAGCCCTTTTCACAGAGAACCTACACGACCTCCAACTAATGATAGATGAACTAATTGAAGAGAGTAAGAAAGTCGGCCTACACATGAACTTCAGCAAGACGAAGATCATGTGCAACAACCACATTGGAGATAAAAACACCAAGATCGAAATCGAGGACACAGAACTCGAGAAAGTAGACCACTACATCTACCTAGGGCAGCGAATCTCCATGAGACCCTCGAAAGAAGAAGAAATCAAGCGAACAATCACACTAGGATGGCAAGCCTTTGGCAGAGCTAGCTCAACCTTCAAAAATAATAAGATCCCATTAATCCTAAAAAGATGGGTGTATAACCAATGCATCCTCCCAATAGTCACTTATGGAGCTGAAACATGGAACTTAACCAAGAGACAGACCCGTAAGCTGAGAACCATGCAACGTGCACATGAAAGAATAATGCTGAGCCTCACATGGAGAGACCACAAAACAGCACAGTACATCCGAGAAAAGACAAGAGTTAGAGACATCATAGAATCCATAAAAAAATCTCAAATGGCAGTGGGCTGGCCATGTTGCAAGAATGGCAGACAATCGATGGACATTACGACTCACAACATGGATTCCCCGAGACCACATGCGCAACCGAGGCCGGCAAAATGTTAGATGGAGAGACGAGCTAGACAAGTTCAGGAAGTACTGGGTCCATGACGCCCATGATAGAGAAGTGTGGCAAATCCTGGGGAAGGTCTATGTCCAACGAGGGACGCTAAAAGACTGATGATGATGATGATCATGATGATGATGAATAGAGGAGCATCCTCCAAATGAGATTGTCGCATGGATATTTAATGCTGTATTGGCACCAAAGGATCGATAATAATTCAAGAAACGTTAGTAAAGCTATGCAACACACAAATCATCTCAAGATACAAGAATGTGTAAGCAAGACTTGCCGACGGTATAGAATGGATTTTAAATCTGCTTTCTGGCAGATAGTGTTGGAAACAGAATCACGTTATCCTACAGTATTCCATACTAACGATATATTGTTATATAAGTAATAAAACTAGCCCAGAGCGAGTTTAATGCTTCTCTTCATCCAATTTTCGTTTGTATGAAAGATGCTAAGTACATCTCATACATGAAGATCTTATTGTAGCGACCCAGATAACCGATGAGTCATGATTACAATTTCATAAACTAAGCAAACCCACAATTCAGCAAAATATCACTTTGGGAAACGAGTGGAATAGACATGAAACCATCAGAAATACTTTAAGGATCTGACCAATACATGCCAAAAAGATGTTCAATTGTGCTATTTAATTGATGTTCATATCATGGGATTAGGGACTATGCTTGCCCAGATGAATCAATCAAGACTGCAAAACTATTTTCGTTTGCTTTAAGGACTACCAGCTGACACACTCTGGGAATAGATTTTGACTTGTGTCAATGCCGTAATTAATTGATTGACGATTAAAGTTACCACAAGTCAAAATCATTCATTAACATTATCCAATGGCAACAGAAAGGGTTCACTTACAACTCTCGCTGTAGAGTACGAAAGTGGCAAACCTAATCAGACAGACTATATCCCAAGACGTTGAAAGCCTTTCGCATAGATTTCCAAAGAGGAAGAAACCAATGATCTCAACAACATTGCTTGTCTGCACACTGTACCAACCATTGATAATAAAAGGTCTGGAAAATATTGCAAGGGCGACAAAAGGAGATACAATTTTAGCGAAGCTTTGTTGCATCTAGGGAAACCTGGATTTAGTCAAGAATTTGATACGAAACCCTTCTTTCAACTAGATATCTGAAAGGTCATTTCCTGTAATGACTCTATAAAAGCCCTGAACTCACGTGTTCAATTGCTTATTTGCCCTGGTATTATAGCCGGTTACCTTCCTCCTTTCCTTCTCTCTAAACTAGCGGCTGGCGCAGTTTCTATTTTTTGATCGTGACTATATATATATATACACATATATATATATATATTGTCTTTTGTCATTTATCTTCCACAACGTGAGAATTCGCAAGAGCTTCATAGCTACTATATACAAATATTGTAAATACTATTTTTGGCGACAACGCAGACGCTGCACTTATCATTTCGCCTCTTTTAGCTCTTCTTGCACCTGACCTGAACTATCCGCCTTTTTATAATCTAGCTTGGTCAAGTATACCACTCATTATTATAGGCACTACTAATCAGGCTCCATTTGATAGATAAAACCAAACAACATTAGATCCACTATGTCACGTGTTGTCTAAATACATATTCTTTCCTATATTTTATTTTTACGCATAGGAATAACCCTCAAAACTAAACTGGCCTCCTCTTTTTTTACATGATCGATCGTATTGATGTTTTCACCATTTGTTTTTCATTTACATTCTTTATTTGTCACGTTATGCAATAAATGTACACTTCATTTATCAATCTAAATACTTGTATGTGTCTTTTCTTTTCTTTTTTATCTCTGCACCCACAATCATACTTGGCACGTAGACTGTCCATACATCTTCCTTCCTCCGTCAATATATCCAGTGACGTCCATGCACGGGCCACTGATATAGTGGGCACCCATTTTTCAACAAGAACTATATACCAAACCATCATTCCGATAACTGATGACCCCGATAACTACGTAGGGAAGGATTCCCTTAGATTATCTCTGAAATAACCCTGTTAGATGCAAATTGCTCAAAGATAAAAAATATCATACTTCTTGAAAGTTTACACGAGAAGGCAATAGCATTTGTTCTCAAAGAGGTAGTCATCATCGACCCAGCTCAATGGAACAACGACTGGGGTCTCATTTTCTTTCCCAATATATGCATGCAAAAAACGAAGATTTTCAGAAGAAATGCTCTTTCCTACTAGCTTTCAGCGAGAAGGAAACATTTAAGCCCATAACTGCCCATAAGGTACCAGCAAAATGCTGGGATATGGTTGCTGTTTATCTTTTCAGCCTAATGCTTTTCTCTCAGCAGGTGATTATTGTTTCGGTAATGGCTTCTAGGTTTCCTGCAACAAAATAGTGGACTTCATTTTTAAAAAATTCAAATATCACCCCAAATGGCACCGAAATGGAGTTTTTTTACAGCTTAAAATTTATAATTGGTTTCGAGAGCCTGATTTACTTCAATTTTTTTTCAAATAGACATGTATTAAAAAATGGAAAATAAAATTCTTTAAATTTTATTTGTATTTTTGAAATAAGGTGTCAACATGTCGTAGAAATGATTAACTTCTTTGATGAAGTAAAAAAAATATTCAAAAAATAGACCAATGTGTCTAATGTGTTCGGAATCTTTCTCCGCATTTAAAGAACGTAACGATAAGCATCATTACACTTGTATTAGTTACCAAGTTAAGTTATTCAAATTATTAATATCTGATTAATCCAATTAAATACTTCTCTAACTATTTAACCCACTACTATGGAATTGTAATCTTACTATTCAATATGAAGTGTAAAATCTGCAGTAGCATCTATCCGGGAAAAGTTGATTCTTTGAAGGCTGATTGCTAATGATGTTGGTAGTCTGTTCGGGGAAAAGAAGGAAGGGTTAACTTAATTGGTTAGAGAGAGGAGAAATATAAGATCTTTTCTTTCTCTAGCAGCTGTTGGCACGAAAAAAAAAAGATAGGAAAGCAAATGGCCGGTTAGTGATGTCAGATAAGAATAGTAAGAACAGTTTTAATCAAATAACAAACTATATCATAACAGTTATAATAGATAGAGAAAAGACTACAGAATAACCAAAGGGCTGGATTGTAAATTGTATTGTGTGCTATCGATAGTGTCAACAGAGTCTTATGACGTCGGAAGAAAGTTCTTCCGAGAGAAAAGTTGGATCTCTCCAAGGTAACTCTTGAAACAAAAAGAAAACGGCGATATTTTGACGTGGTTCTGATAGGCGAGAGTGCAGAGGAGACATCGGAGTGTGTCTTTTGAGTCTTACCTATAGTTACAAAAACTAATTGAGAAATAAATCTTAATTACTAAATGGCAGGTCGAAAAACATCCTAGGGATGTTTTGTCGACCTATATAAATTTTACTTTGCTTCATTCATATCATTGTATCTATATACGTCGGAAAGTTGTCAGTTATAGATGGTTCCTACAGTGAGTGAGGGAGAGTAGTCATGTAGTCGGAGTTCTATGTAGCGACGAGATCATGTTGTTGTGGAGGACAAAGGATTCTGTCTCCACGTGAAGATTTTTCCCGCTGCAAGCCGACGTCACAGGAAATGTTGAAGGAGGAAAGGAAACGATAGTTGCTATGACAGAATGTAGAATATGCGCATCAAGTAGAAGTGTGGACGCAGAGATTAAACGAAGATTGTAATTGTTTAACGACACATACAAATGATTGGACAAACAAATAAAACGGACATTTAATAAAGAGATATTCATATCAAGACTGAGAGAAAATACATGTAAAGTATCATTTACACGATCGATTGATCGTGAAGAAAAGATACCAATTTAGTTTAGATGGTTATTCCGATACATTAAAATGGGATATAGGAGAGAATAATTTGTTAGGGAAACACGTATCATAAAAAGTCTGATGTCGTTTGGTTTATCTATTGAATAGAGCCTGGTCAGTGGTGCCTATAATAATGAGCGGTATATCTGACCCGGCTAAATTATCAAATGCGGTTGGTTCAGGTTTGGGTGCAAGAAGGAGCTAAAAGGGCGAAGTGATATGTGCAGTATTTGTGTTGTGTCGCCAAAAAATGAGGTAAGTGAAATTGTTACAGTGTTTGCATTGAGTAGCTATGAAGCTCTAGCAGATTCTCTCATCGATGAAGATTAGTGGTAAAAGACGATATATATAGCCACGGTTAAAGAATGGAAACGACACCAGTTGTGAGTTCAGAGAGAGGTGAAGAAAGAAGGTAACCGGCTAATAAAGCCGGGGCAAATGAATGAGTGAACACATGGGTTCAGGGTTTTTATAGGGAGGAAGTGACGTTTTTGTATTTGTAGCTAAATTTACGATTCCATAGCTACAGATAATATTCATTTGTTTTTCATATATAATTTTAACTAAAAATAAAGGAGCTGCTACCGATTATTAACAATGTATAATTTCGGAGACTGACCGAATTTAGGGGTTTAGACTATTTTAATAATACTTATTGTCCTATGTCAAGTTCTGAGGATTCAGATACTCTGTTTGGACGGTATTTCACCTAAAGGATATCCTATGTTTATTTTACCTGCCATGTTTTTCCTCAGAATCTGGGAAATATCTATTCATTACTATTTGTTCAAGAAAACATCTCTCGCCATCCACTTGTTTTATCTTTTTATATTTTTTTAAAATAACTTTTATGATCACTCCACACAGCACTAAACATTCCGGGTATGATAAATTCAAAGGAGATGTTAGGAAGCTTAAAATTGAAACACCAAAGGATCAGATTGATTACCTAAATACGCTATTTTCAAAGAGGCAGACAGAGCTCAGAGAAATTGTACATGTAAGCTATGCTGTTGACGAAAAATTACTAAATATTCTAAAATGATTCTGACAAAAATACGATTGATGAACTTTTGTACCTGGGAAAGATTAGAATGTTTGAAAAGATTAGCTTGTTTCACAAAAAAATATCAAGACGGGTTGCAGAAATTGAAGTCAATATCAAAGGTAGGACAAGCAGAAAAATCACCGGAAATGTAATTTCTTCCCACTGGCTATCGACAATAGTATTGATGTATCAGATTCAGCTCAACTATCAATTTTTATACGTGATGATTAAGTCTTCAATATCATTGAAAAGGTAAAGAAAGCAATAACCAAGTTTAATCCCTTCTTGGAGGGTTAGTCAATGTACCAACCTGTAATTGTTGGACCTATAGGTTTTTTTTTCCTGAATCAAAATCGAAATTTGTTTCTTTTAGTTTAGCAGTCAATTTACAACATTTCATTGCATGATTCATCAAGAGAATCGAAAAAAACTCCAAAATGCTATATGTGATGTTGTTTGAAGCATCATTTTTATAAAATCGCCAATTTAAAAATTTTTCAGAAGAATTTTAATCTGAGTATGGCGAACTGGTATACTATTGTTCAGTTCTTAAGAAAAGGGAAGATACTTCAACCTTCTTGTAGAGAAGTATGCACCTTCTTGGAAATGACGGGTAAATTTTATCCGAGCTGAATGATAGTAACTGGATAGTAACTGGAGATTACGACCCATTTAAATGATCTCGATTTAAAATTTCAAATGGAAAATCAGTTAATTCATGAAATGCTCTTGAAATAAAACTTCAGATTTGAGAGTATCAATTCAGTACTGATGACACTTTCCATTCTCCCACGTGAGTCGAATGACTTAGAAAAGCATTGAGCGCCAGATTTAATGACTTCAAAGCTAGAGAAGCCGATTCTAAGCTTTTCCCAAATCTATATAATGTTAATCTTGAAATAATAGTATGAAATGATCTACAAATAGAAATAGTCGGACTTCTCAAGCAAAAATCTAAAGGTGAATCGTTTGTACTGATCCCAATTTAATGAGCAAATATATATAGATACAAAAAGAAAAAGATTTCATGGAAATGAAAATATAATTATATTTAACGTACTACCAATATAGTTATACGCATACTTTCTTTCTTTCTCTCTCGCTTCCCTTCTCTCATTTGTCTATTTACCTATAAGACAATAACTAAATTTTGAAACAGAAACACACCTGAGACTTCGCCGAAATAAGGCGAAATGAACAAGTTTTTCCTGAAAATTTTTCCTTGAAAAAAATTGAAAAAAAAAAAATTTGAAATTTTACAATGAGATACCCCCGTTTGCGCCTCCATAAAAATGTAGGAAGGTATGAGCTCACTTGGACGTTTATCATATAATTTCATTGTAAATGGAACCATCCTCACAAAACCTTTTAAAATATTTTTCTTTAAAACTAACAAATTTCCGGTTGGTTGTAATGTCTAATGGATAAGAAAATCTTATAAACTTTGAATATTGAAACATCTGGGTTGTAAATACATTTGGCCGAGTAATGGCCAAACAAAGAAAATACAAAGAATGATAGCGGGCATTTTGATTGTTTCAAGAATTATATCAAAAATGTAATGAACTTTGATATGTAAAAGAAACTCAAAAAAATTGTCTAGTATAAATACTAGAACAGAATGGAGAAAATTGTTAGGAGTAATAGTAGAATAGATTTCAACAATGATTTCTCTTCCACATACTGATGCCCTTTTAGAAAATGAGACTGTTCCACTGGTTTTAATGAAGCTTTTCTAACAAGAACAGAATGTAGTTATTGTGTGTCAATACAAGGATCAATATGGGAATTATTATTTTAGTCCACTCGAATTTCACCGAAAAATGGTCAAACCTGGAAGTAAATACACCATTAACAAATCTGATATCAAACGAAATGCAATTTATGTAGAATAACAGAAAAACCCCAAGGCATGAACCGTCGGTGAACATTTTCATAAGCACAGATGTAAAGGGTGGTATTGTTTCGAAATAGAAGATTTTAAAACTGCATTGTCATTCTTGATTCAGAATGATCGGTCACAAAGCTAAGAAAGGAGAGAAAATTGAAATGTCCAATTTTATGGTGGATCATTCAAGCAGCCGTTCGGTTGGCTGTTACAGGACTAAAACCGATTGTCATTGGCTATAAAATGGCTATCCCGATTGTTTGAGCTTAGTACATGATTAAGAAAGATAATATTGTTCATATTTTACAATGTGTTTTGTTCTATCATAGTAAATGAGCAAATCATTAGATTAGATACAGAGTGTATATATTGTCATGAACAGGTTGGTCTAGAAGTGAAATTCTCGAAAGCGCTTATCATATATTGGTTTAAGGCATATTTCCAGAGTTATAACTTTTTGGAGGTAGAATCTTAGCAACAAGGTTAAATCAAATCTAAAAACCATCCAAATTGAGAAAACAATTGTTGTCAGTTTTGCTATGAAGTTTAAGGGCAGCCATTGTGACATTCAAAATGGACGGCTGTGAATGTATATATCTTCCAATCATGACCAAGCTATTGTGCATGGATCCGTCCCCAAATTTAATCACATATCCCGTAGACTATTACCCACCCTTCAACAAAACTTCATAGAGAACCTTTTTCACTATAAGGGATGAAAATTGTGGGGGAGATTTTTTCAAATTTTGGTGAGTAAAATCGAAGGAGAACTTACATTCTCCACAATTGTGTCAAAACAGAACTTTTCTCTCAATTAGAAAAAAAAAAACACAACGTGAAAAAGATCTTTTCAATTTTTCAGGATCAAAACCGAGGAGGGAGATTTTTTTTTCTTTTTTGGGTTAAAATCGAGAGGGAATGTTTATTTACATTTTATGGGTCAAAATCAAAGGTAAATTAGGTGCCTAATAAATCAACCAGTGGAGAAATTATTGAAAAAAGACACATGGTTGCAGGATCATCCACCAGAAAAAGCATTTGGAGAAATAAAAAAGAATATTTTTTACAAGCACCAGTTTTGTCATTTTACGATCCAACAAAAACAACAGTGAAAAACGCAAATGCGATAAATTTCAGTTGCAGGGTCGCATCATTTCAAGAAATAAATGGTGATATGAGAATAATAGCATTTGCCTCTTGCACACTCAATAGTACATAAAGAGAAATTGAGAAAGTATGTTCAACAGCTGTATGGGCGTGCGAAAAACATTGATAGATTACGTTGCGAGACTCGGATCTTTCTTACCGATCTCAGGCCATTTGTGCCGTTGCGCTTATTTTACTCCTTCAAATATTTTCTTGTAGATGACAATACAACCATGTAGTGTCCTTTTTCAATAATGTCATCATTGGTTGAATTATTTCCGACATTTGGTAAAAAAAATCTCGTAAAGTACCTATGCTCATAATGCGTCCCAATACCGTTAAATATGTAACACAAGATTTGAATGACACACCATTAAGATGTCAAAGACTCTTAATGAGACTCAGGAGATATAATGGAATTGAAAAGCATTTCCCAAAATACTCAGACCTGAAATATCAATGACTCTGCCTAACTGTCATCCCGAGATCAACAACTTCCAAAAAAGAACAAAAACTTACGTTGATTTTAGAAGGCAAATAATAGGTATGGACATTTTTCATTTCAAGTACACAGAAATGTTAGAAGTCAACACTATGACTAGCACATGACTCATTGGAAAGTTACGGAACTTTTTCGCTCGATGAGGGATACCATATGAAGTTATAGGCGACAATGGAGGACAATTTTGAAGCTATCATCATCATCATCATTACTCTTTCAAAGTCCGTCATTGGACATAGACCTCCCCCAGGATATGCCACACTTCTCTATCATGGGCGTTGCAGAGCCAGTGCTTTCTGAATTTGTCCAGATCGTCCCTCCATCTAATATTCTGCCGGGCTCGGTTGCGCTTGTGATCTCGGGGAATCCATGTCGTAAGTCGCGATGTCTACCAGTTGTCTGCCATTCTTGCAACATGGCCAGCCCACAGCCATTTGAGATTTTTAATGAATTCTATGATATCCCTAACTCCTGTCTTTTTCCAGATGTACTGTGCTGTCTTGTGGTCTCTCCATGTGAGGCCCAGCATAATTCTTTTATGTGCACGTTGCATGGTTCTCAATTTGCAGGTCTGTCTCTTGGTTAGGTTCCATGTTTCAGCTCCATAAGTGACTATTAGGAGGATGCATTGGTTATACACCCTTCTTTTTAGGATTAATGGGATCTTATTATTTTTGATGGTTGAGCTCGAAATAATTCGAAAATTGGTATGGTTTCGTTCATGCTAAGTCAAGTCCTCGCTACCCCAAGCAAATGGTAAAGCCGAGAGTGCTGTCAAGTTAGTGAAGGGGATTTTAAAACAACAAAATATCTTCCAAGCTTTGATGGCATATCGAAGTACGACAATTCAAGCGACGAGATTTAGTCAAACTGAACTTATAGGTAGAAAAATAATAATCATGTTATGGAATGGGTCAGACAAAAAGACGGACTTACAGAATCCAGAATAATTAAGAATTTTGATAAATCGCATAGCGCAAGAAACTTACCGAACCTAAAACAAAGAGAGTTTCCAAATCAAGACTGACCGAGAAGAATTTTGGAATACTAAAGGAATAATTACCTCAGCAGAAGAGATCATATAGAGTTAAAATTCAGCAAGGAGAAATAGAAGACATATCAAGTTTACAGGTCTTGAAAATAAACCATTTATATAAGATAAATAAGGTATTGTTCACGCTACCAGATAGACAAAAATAACTCTAACGAAAAAACAACTGAAAAATAAGAAATGGTGGAGTAATTTTCAAACCTGAACGTTTCAAAGACTCTACAAGTAAAAGGGGGAAAATTAAAAATCGATTGATCATAAACTTTGAAAGTAAAAGAAGTGGTATTAAATAAACTTGAAAAACTCAAATTGAATTCTGTCTGATTTCTTTCCATCTATCTTTCTATTTAGTTTTTGGACTACAATTTACCCAGTCAATTAGGGCTATTATTTAGTCTTGTAATTTCAATTGCTTATCTTTTATATTAATATAATACTTTATCTATACATAAAAGATATTTTTATCAATGTTTTGAATAACTCATTAATTTTTATGATTATTTTTTCATTTTTATCATTTCTAAGTTATACATCGTAATTTCATTCATGTTACTAATATACTTTTTGTAAAATTTCTGGGTATTTTCTCTTAGAAATATGAATCCCAAACCTCTTAAAAATGAATAACATCTTGAAAGAAAATCAGAAATAATCATATAGTAAAAAACTTTTCAGGAAAAAAAGTTTAAAAAAAAAAAGAAAATATGGATGAATAAATACATACATATAGACAAATTATTAAATTAAATTCCCATGTTATTTCAGGAAAAATACGTTGGAAATGTAATCAAATTAGCAAGAAAAACCTGCGAGTCGACTTACTAATTTTCCCCATAGCAAAGCAATATTCAAGCAGTATAAACATAAATAGAAGATCACAGAATATGTAACAGTATAATCATTTCATGATAGTAATTGTGTTCACATTCAGCGGTGGGAATGGGACAGTAGGCAGTCTATTAAAAATGTACTTCTCAAGAACAGAATTGACTACAACTAGTATATATTTGAATGTATTTGAAATAGGCCTTTTACCAACATTTGATAGCGCCAATAAGCCAGCTTCAGTTTGGTTGAGGTTGGATCAAACTAATAAGAAAATTGGGTATGATGACATCAGATAAATATTGATATTCTTGGATGTGACTGTCTTTTCACTCAGGCTGTTCCATACGTTTGTTACACTCGCTGAGACCAGCGGAGGTCTGAATTTGGAATTTATGGCTGTGCTTTAGTTTTATTGTAGATAGATGGGGCGAAAACTTACCTGTGCAGAGTCCAAACGAATGCACGTCGCTTTCATTTATGTAAACCACCTACAAAAGGCCGAAAAGACTCATGGCAGCTTTTTGAAAAAGCAAAGGCTTCCACAGCGTCATCGGGATATGTGTTTCTCCGCATACGTGTCGTTCCCTTGCTGGTCGATAGGTAATCAGTCAGTGACAACCGTGTTGACTGCTTCCAAAGTGACTTCTCTTACAGTACAGTGCCGGTGTTTTCCTTAGCCCTCTTGCCTACGACAACTGAGTTGATTGTTTCTGGAGTAATTTCTGGGCAACAATCACATTAAGAATAAGGACATAACTGTCAAAATCGAAGATGCGAAACTTGGGAAAGTACACCACTACATATGCCCAGGACAACAAATATCAATGAGGCCACAAAAGAAGAAAAAAATCAAGTGAAGAATCAGTCTAGGATGGCAAGTGTTCAGCAGAGCAAGCTCAATCTTCAAAAACAAGACGATCCCAATAATCCTGAAGAGAAGAGTATACAACCAACGCATCCCCCCGGTAGTCACTTATGGAGCTGAAACATGGAACCTAACAAAAAGACAGACCCGCAAACTGAGAAGCATGTAGCGTGCACATGAGAGAATCATGCTCAACCTCACATGTAATGAACATAAGACAGCACAATATATCAGGAAAAAGACGGGTGTCCGAGGCATAGAATCTATCAGATAACTCAAATGGCAATGGGCCGGTCATGTTGTGAGAATGATAGACAACCGATGGAAAATCACGACTCATAACATGGATCCCCAGAAATTGCATGAGAAACCGCTGGACAAATTCAGAATATACTGGCTCAGCGACGCCCATGACAGAGAAATGTGGTGGATCCTGGAGAAGGTCTATGTCCAACGACGGATGTTAAAAGACTGATGATGATGATGATGATGATTTTATCAGAGAATTGTGAGCAATGAACGTTGATATCCACTATATATATATATATTTTCCGGATTCTATAGACTTCCAATAGGTCAGCACGTTTTTTTTTAAAACTCTGTTCCAGGGTCTCTAGATTAAGTTGTTTTAAGCTTCCTGTGAATATACATATATTTCCCAATCTTGAAATTATCTTGGAGGCTGTACAACTGAGTTGTATTTCATGTGAGGAAAGTAGAAGGAAGCTCTCCTCATCCACGTGAGTGTTGAATGTAATCAAGTGTTGTTTTCACTTTGTTTTGTAGATGCACAGTGAAATATATACATTAACTCCAAAATCTTTCTCCGCTGTAGTTTCATCTTTAATCATGGTATTGTTTCTTCTTGGGTTTTTTCTACCTACACAGCCTTGCATTTGTCTGGTTGAAATTTTATCAGAATGGATTGGGCCCACCGCTTTAACGTGCTGAGGTCCTCGATAAGCATGTCTCCTAATCAGATGTTAATGGGGAGTGAATTTGGTGGTCATCAGCAAACATACTTGTGAGGGTATTGATATCCTTCAGTATATCGTTCACACTGACAAAAAATGAGCCCCAGAATGAATCCCTGAAGAACTCCACTGAGGACCGATAATCAGGATGACTCTCCTCCGTTTACACAAACAAATCATGCCCACGTAAGATGAACTCTAATAAGATATAACAAAACAGAAGTGCTACTGTACATAAAAGGACAAATCTTTAAATGTTTGAGTTGAATCTTCTTAGCAATAGTATAGAGATATAAAGTCTGAAATACTTACACAATGTGAATATTCCAATGAAATTTTGTGGACAATAGGTTATAAAAAGATTGATCAAATTTTGAAGTAGATTCAAACACGATCACCTCCACTACGTTGTAGTTGTATGTCCATACCACATAATATCACCAAAAGTTACAAATGCATTTCAATTAAATTCGGTGAAAAGATGGGCCATGTGTTTACACAAGAAATGATTACGTTCCGGGGTGGATCCATGCAAAATAACTTCGCCTGGCAATGACGTTGGCGGAGGTATGCACTCTCGGGGTACTTTCAAGTTTTATGTTTTTCCTCTTTTTTTTTACCAGTATATAAAAAAAAAAAACTATTCTTGAACTAGGTGACAAAGCAAAAGATATTTCAAAATATTAACTCCCTCATCTATTATGGTTTGAGTGTCACAATACATAATTTGTAAGCTTTTTTTTCTGAGGTTAGACCAATTCACCAGTGAGATTGTTGGCAAAACCTGGTACCTTATTCCCTTTTAAAAAAAACTAGAAAGCACTCAAAGAGCACATACATATGCAAGTGCCATTGCCAGGGGAAGTGATTGTGCATGGATCCATCCAAAGGTGTAATCCCTTCTTCCATGGTCCAGCCTTCCACAAAATTCCATTGAAATTAATCAAGAACTTTGGTGATATTGTGTAGACAGACATGAACTTCTGGTGATCTAAGTGGTTTGGACATATAATGAGATAAGGTAGGTAATTGTGCATGGATCCATACCAAAATTTATCAATTCTTCCATAGCTTATCGCCTATCTTTCCACTGTATTTCATCGAGAACATTTTGAGAGTTTGTGTGGGCAGTCAGGATTTCATACATAAATGTATGCATAAAAAAATCTCTCCATTAGGAAATATCCCTGGATCCTACCCTAAATTCAACCAATCCCACCTTACTCATTTTCTCGCCCTTTCGCAAATTTCATTGAAATGCTTTGAGAACTTAAGGATATATCATGTGGACAGGCAGATACACATGACTGAATATATGTACATTTCTATAACTACATTTACAGGCTAGCTTGCATGCTATTTTTGATTAATCTTGGAAACTATATGAAATCTACCGAAGGAATGAAAGCAATCCATGAATACAAGCACTGTTCATTCATCTTATCATTCAAGCTCCATATACTTGTACAACCTGCAATATTCACAATGAGTAAATTACAATATTAGTCGATTATGACTATAATTAGTTGAATGGAAAGTTGGAATAAAGACAAAATTTCAAAGATTCTTACCTATTAGGAGTTCATTTCTTTTCTCCTTTCTTTGGAACCAATTTGCTTCTTTTCACAATTCAATCCATTTAAATTCAAATGGAAAATTTTCTTAGTATCAAGACCTCGGCAGCATTGATTCTTCTCTCATGTCATGTCAGTAAACTAACTCCACTCTTAATTCTACTTTTAGCATGGCTCATGTCACATCTGTTCCGATTCAGAATTCTGTTTTACTGAATATTGATTACTAATCAATGGAAGAGTATGCAGGTGGGAGCAAATAATGATAAAGAATGTCTCACAAATCAAAAATGCTGTTCATATTTTTCTATTGATTTAGCTCATGAGCTAGCTGTCTCATGGCATATCCAATTCTGCATATTTTCATTGTAGTCTCCATTTCTCTCTCAATATATATATATATATATATATATATATATATATGTACCCAACATTTCCTGGGGGGGGGCGATAATCAATGCCTAATGATCATGCAGTGAATTCTAACATGGAGCCTCTTCAAGTAGTGATCTCAACACTTCAGTTGAATCGAAAATGTCAAAATTGACCTGAGCTTGAATTGACCTTTACAAGTCACCAGAGATCACTTGGCCTATCCTATGTTCATTCTTTAATGGGTGTGAGGTGAAAGGAAACCCATCCTTTTTGGGATCAAAAGTAAACAGAGACTCTTCAGTAAAGGGTCAAAATGAACTGGAGACTTTTTTCCTCTTTTGAGTTGAGACTCCTCCCTCTAAGGGGTCAAAAGTAGGGGGAAACTTTTTCCACCCTTTGAGAAGTCAAATTGGAGGAAGACTTTCCTGCCATGTAAAGGGTCAAAAGTGACTACAGAATTTTCCCTTTTAGGCTGACAAGTGAAGGAGGACTTTCTCCACCTTCGAGGTGTCAAAAGTGAAAGATACTTGTCTTTAAATTGAAATAAAATTGAAAAGTTTTGAGCAAAAAAGAATTTTTAAAATTGGGGGATGGGGGCTCTTTCATAATGTAACTACAATGCAAAACTGGACACTCACTTTCTGTTCAAATATATGTATATATATATATATATGTATATACATGTTTATTTTCTGAGTGTGAGGTGATCTGACGATATTGCAGAAAGTGACAATTGGAAGGTGAAAAGAAAAAACCTAGGAGAAAAGCAGGTGTTACATCTTGAAAATTTTCTATCATCATGTGGGCATATTTCGATGCATTTCACCAGCCATCTTTTTCAGAACAGAGGTACAGAGAAAATTGTGTGCTGTTTACATGTTTGAGAAAGATATGGAGATATTTCTGGATTGTGTGTTGTTTAGTAGGACCAGGAAAGTCACTTCCAGACACAAATACCCTCTGACCCATCCTCTCATAGACCAAACATGACTCAGCTAGACAGATGCAAACACCCCTCCTCCTGTTCCAAGAAAACAGATCTTAACTCAGTACAGAACACATGGGCACATATTAAGGCCAAACTGGTTGGGTGAAAATTTAGGAATACTGACAAACTGTAGGAAGCAATCAAAGATGAATGGAACAACATTGTTCAACATACTGTAAACAATTATCAAAGAAAAAACTGAGCTATTTGAGTAAGCTTAGAAAAACAAAGGAAAAGCTATCCTATACTAAACTCTGAACACGAACACTGCATACACTATTTTATAAAATTGCCAAATATTTTCCTACAATTGTAAGGAAAAAAAGAATTAGAAAAAATATGAAAAAGTTTGGTGCATTTTTTGTGGGCAGGAATGATATATACTCCTCCACTCGATCCAATAGGAATAAGCCATTTTAGGGACGAAACTGGAAGAAATTAAGGCCAAGCACCATTGACTGGTTGGTAGGCAACAATAACAAATCCTCTCAAATCTGATCTAGGGAAAAGTTAGCAGCCTAAGAGATAGAGCTATATTTATCAAATAGAGGGTGAGTAACAATTATCTCCCTATTATAAATTATTTGTACCTTTTGTGAATATTGCTCGATTTTCATAATTTCATCCTCTGGGATTGGGGAAAGGAGGAGGTTTACCACACTAAACCACTAACTGAAAGAGTGCATTCAATATGTCATGGCCAACATACCACTGGACATCCTGCATAGATCTATCAAGGCAATACCAAAAAGCTTATGATAATAAGAGGAAAAGGCTGGTACTTACATTAAATCTTAACACAGCAGGCAAATTCTACCATTGAATGGTCCAAAGTAAAGCTAGTTTGACAACACTCAAATGATCAAATAATAAAGTTATGTGTGACTTCAAATTAGGAGTTTCTTTTCACTCAACCTGTATAACACTCAGGTTTTGAATAGTTTTTGATCAGCAACAAAAAAACTACCTAGATAATTGTGATGTTAAGTAGTTTTTCAGATTGTTTTTCTTCTTGTGCATTTGAGGTAGGGGTGGGGTGATTTTAAATCAACTCCAGGCCCTCAGTGGAGGCAAGGGGGGACAAACTGCAATTCTACTGAGATTAAACAATGACAAATCTCACTAAAAGTCAAAGGGGGGGGCTCAAAAGCAGCCAAGTTTGCCAGGGCCCCTATGTGGTTGATTTCTCATCAATATGATTGATACTGTATAGTAAGCAATGATAGTTTGGTGTTTTTCTTGGGTGTATAAAAGAAGGGAAGTTTTTAAAAAAAAGAATATGCATATAGTCTTGAATTATAGAAATAACAATAACAAATGATCAAATAAAAATGATGTTAAATGTAAGTTAGGCACTTTCTAATTGCAATAACAATATCCTGGCTCGGGTTCAAGACCTTATGTAGACAGAGAGCTGACAACCCCCCCCCCCTACACACACACTGTGACAAATATATATATATATTAACAAACACACACATATATATATATATATATACATATATATATATATATATATATGAAATGATATACACATACAAGAAAACAGGTCTGCTGCAGCATATTATCAGTATCAGCTTTTAGCATCCTTCATTGGACATTCCTTAAAATTCACCAGGTCTCTATATCATGGGCATTATACAGCCATTACTTTCTGAATTTGTCTAATAGATCATACCATCTTATTTTTTTACCCATCATAGTTTCTTTATATGACCTCTATGGATCAAGTTGTGAGTCATGATGTCCACTGGTAATCTGACATTCTTGCAACATGACCAGCCCATAGCCATTTGAGTTTTCTAATGGAACCAATGGTATCTCTGACTCCTGTTTTTCTTTTATCAACAGAGCTACCTTATAGTTTCTTGATGATTCTCTCCTGTGCACAATGCATGGTTTTCAATTTGAGCGTCAATATTTTTGTTAGGTCCCATGTTCCAGCTCTATAAGTGGCTAATGGGAGAATGTATCGGTTGTATACCCTCAAGGTCATTGGTGCTATCATATAAGGCATAGATCATGTTTGTATCAGAGTCTTGCAACATATCTACTAACAAAGCAGTTCCTCTACCAAAATTGCAGATTTTGGTACTACATGAGGTGGCCCATCGTTAGTGATATTAGAATTTCAATAGAGTCAATATGAATTGATTAAGATATAATAATCTCTTTAATCTGTAGCTTAAATACATATTTGATAGAATATTCAAAATATCAAAATTTTGCTATAGTGCCCGAGAAAATTTTTTCATCAAATAGGGGCATATTGTGCAACATTGGGAAGGAAATTCCATGCCTAGCAAAGCTTACAAAAAAATTAAATGACACAGAGAAAGTAATTCTGAGCAATTTAAGAAAAACACCCTTATTAAAAAAATGAGACTCAACTGTGGAGCGATAGCTATGATGTAGGGGAAATAATTATCCATGGATCTAATCCAAAATTTAATTGCTTCTTCCATAGCCTATTGTCCATCCTTTCTTAGCCTATTTATTGCCAATGCATTAACAAAATTCCATTGAAAATCATTCAGAATTCCCAAGATATTGTTTAGTCTGAACAGATAACTACAATTTAGTGGGAGATAATTGTGTGTGGTTCCAAACTAAAATTCCATGACCTCCTTCATTGCTTATTGCGCAACCTTGTTGATAATTTTGGAGATATTGTGTGGATCGATAGAACTGTATCAAATTTCAGATTGGAGCATTTTATTTAGTCTTTGCTGTTCTTATCATCTGTCCATATCTTTAAAAATTCTCGCTGAATTTCATGAAAGGTTGGACAGTCTACAGAGAAAGTCATTTAATTTTTGAATGGATCAATGCATAATTATCTCCCCTACATTGAAGCTATCTGCCCAACCTACACAATATCTCACAAATGTTTTGAATGAATTTCATTGAAATTCTGTAGAAAGCTGGGATGTAGGCTCTGAAAAGCCATGAAACTTTGGAGCAGATCCATGTGCAATTATCTCCCCTACATCTTAAATGATTAAACAACAAAATATATCCAAGAGTTTTGATTGAATTTTGTGGAAAAGTAGGTAATGTGGCGAGGAGAAATTAGTTAAATTTGGGTTTCATTCAGAAATATTTTTCTGATTAAGAGATATTTTCGCATTTTTTAAAAAAATTTTTCTTACATGTTTTTATGTATGCACTCAAAAATGTCCATACATACCTCCAAAAATTCTCAAATGTCAATGGAATTTAGTGGAAGGGTGGGTAAGAAGCTAAAGAATTGAATAAATCTTCAGGAAGATACATGTACAATTAATGTGTGTTTTTTCATTTGGTCACTCTTCAAAATCAATATATTGCTGAAAGAATTTTTAGGCCCAGTTGATTTGTATTTATACACAAAAGCAGTGTAAATAACTAATGATGCTCCAACATTTGTAAGTACAGGTTTCCTCTGCTATCTGAAAAAAGAGTGTTCCATTAAAAACTTTTTATAATTCAAAATGGCATAAAGGGAAACAAAAAAGCAACCACCATTTATTCATATGGGAAAGATTTTGAGAAGTGTTTACAAAGTACAGGAGACTTGGATGTCAGTGAAGTTTTATCTAAGTAGTTTGCTCGTAACTGTGCAAAAGCAGCTCCAAAACTGGGTGATTTATTTAGTAAAAACAGCTATCTTTCATATGCTCATAACTTTTTTCCACAAATCAGATTTGAATGGATTTCGTAAACAGGGTAAGAAAAAACAACCATCTAAGCAATAGCCTAATCTAGCTTTTTAAAGTGGTTATTGGCACTTTAGGCTATGAGAATCAATTCAAGACCAGATAACACTTCAAAAAATCACCAAAAGTCACATGATATGATGCTACAATTGGTCAGGGGGGGTTTAGCTTCATGAATTAATTCTACAAATACACAATAAGAGAATTTGAGCATTTTGGATTTTACAAGTCAGAAGCACTCTAGTAAGGATTCCAAATAAAAGCCCTTTCCGACCAAGTGATGTTTTTTCTAAAAGATAATATGAAATTTCAAGTGGCTTGGATAGATAGATGATCTGATCAAATGAGAAAAAGAATGAATCTTTTCCTACCAGTCATAGACCATTAGGAATTCCAGACCACACATATTACGTCCCCAGTCAATTGATAAAAAAATCAAAACAATAATCTAGATTGAAGAAATTCTGAAGACACTAAGATATCTATCTATTGGAATGTATCCATCCCTGATTTTCCTAAGCTATGTTCCCATCTGGTCCAGCTATGAGAGCCCTCAAAGAGGTCTTTTCCTATCGTTCACAAGCCACTTGCAAGCAAAATCACACAATCTAGGTGTCAGCATGAGCCCTGGAGCACTTAGGAAATCAATAATTTGTATGGGCAAAGGTCAAGTCTATGGTACTGGAGATTGGAAGATATTGAATTCTATTTTCTTTGTTGTTTGTTCGATTTATCAAATAGGAAACTGATCATACCTAAAAAGGTAAAAGAGCAGTCAGTAATTATATTAATGGATCTGGATACTATAAGCTCCTTTGATTTGTCATTCATGCCACCAAGAAATAGAAACAGCTTTTCGATGCCAATGTGAAATCCAATCAAATCAAATGATGGGATTAGAGGAGGGCAATTTTGCTGATTCTAAAGAATTGCGTAGGCTTTGGATTGATTATACTGATTGGAATTATCCCCTCTAAAACACTTAGTTCAAAGGTCCCCAATAAATAGAGGCAAAAAATTAGCCCTTAAGACAGTTTAAGGCCTTTGCTATAGAGAGTTCTAAAGTGCTAGAAGTCAGACTCAACAGTACTTGCTTTCTCCCCAACTCAACTTGGGAAGTTCTGGCTTGAAATTGACCAATTCCCTGACAGAGTCCCAGTATACCTTCCATTCTTAGGTCCAGACATCCTTCTCACCAATGTACATTGATAGAATCACCTCACCAGTCTTGCTACTCAAAGTAACGGGAAGGGTTAACTTAGATCTACATCTGTCAACAATAAACCTTTATGTTCCTGTTATATCACAGTTATTACATCGTTCTGGAATGCTCATTGTTCCTGTGTTTGTAACCCACACAAGTGCGCTGTGAAGACTATTTCAATCAAACCCTTCAGAGGATCTCTTGGGGATCCTTACATGAAGAAAAAACAATTTTTTAAAAATGTTAATATCTTGGGACGTATGGGTTACAATCATATACAAATTACATATCTAGATAAAGTGAAGACCTATCAAATGACATAATTTTGAAAAATATACATTACAATCAAAGAGGATTGCATATTTGAATAGAGCTAAGGTAGATCTATCAAATGATATATAATTTGACAAAATACGACAGAATTTCTATATTTTCAGATAATGTTGTAATCAGTTTTTGATGTTCCTATCATCAGTCTTGCTACATAAAGTTTGTTTGAGCAAAACTGCAAGTTACTGAGACCAACACATTTGGCAACCATCTACCATCTTCTTAATGAGCTTTTAGAAGAACATAAGCGACAAGCAGAAGTTTTTAATACCTGTCATTGAGCACACATCAACATTAAAGAGATGATTAATCCTCTGAATTATAGCTTCTTCCCCCCAGCTGGAAAATGCCAGTTGGTGCATGCAGTCAATGTGAATCCTTGTGAATATACAATTGCAGCTCTCCATGGATGCAGCTTGAGAGATGATTTAGCTTGATCATTTGATCCGACAACAGTTACAGTCTTTAACTCTAAATTGACAGAAATGCTGGACTGTTGATCACTGCAGAGTCTCTAAAATGCCATCTAGTATAGGATGAATGGTTTTGCTGATAAGAATGAATATGATTATGCTCCTACTAATTCC
The DNA here is from genome assembly GCA_963457665.1 of Thysanoteuthis rhombus. NCBI lineage: Eukaryota > Metazoa > Mollusca > Cephalopoda > Oegopsida > Thysanoteuthidae > Thysanoteuthis > Thysanoteuthis major. The sequence goes on from CAUOPZ010000511.1 coordinate 139,120, forward strand.
CACATTAAAGCTATAGAGATTTGGTCTCCAGTAAGGGAGAGCCTTATCACAAGAGAACCTAGTCCAAAGCACAAGATACTGTAGCTACCTACATGTTTACTTGCCTTCTATACAACAACAGGGTCATTTAGTGACAGAACTGAGAGTGCCGGGTTAGGGAGGTGGGAAATCTTCATCAATTCACGGAGATTTAATAACTGAAATAGAAGCAAGCATAGGACCTTTCAGAGCTGAACTTTGGATGCAGAAAACATGAAAATCATTATCTTTACAAAAACACCACCAAGTATTTGGTCTGATCATTGCAAAATCTGTCAGCCTTTCAATACCCAATAAGAACATTGATGTAAGCAATAGCCACAACCGATGAATCCCTCAGTCTGGCAAGGCATCATTGAGAAATTATCTGAATCAACAAGTTCAATTTGTGAAAAGAAATAATGAACTGTTCATAGTTCATTGATGGTTTGGCTGCATTTCTTTCCATGTGACCAAAGGGAACTTACCAGGACTGCCATCATATGTTGCAAGGAGGCTGAACAGTGAAGAAAACAAGGAAGAACTCATTTGACACATTACCAAGTACTTTGAAACATCAGAACTTACTGCATCATTTATACATAGTTACAGTTGGAAATACAACATATCTAGTAACAAAAAAGGGAAATTTCATAATTCATGAGTGAAACCATGACGTCGACATGTGTCTTGTTTTCCATGCCTCGTTAGATGGTCTCAAATAATAAAGATGTTCTTATTCTATTAATACAGGCATATTAAAAATGCAATATACAACAGAGATGATATTTGAAATATGATAAATATACAAACAACAATGGCATGAGTATATTTCTTGGTCTCCAAGAAATGCCTTGCTCTTCCTACTATCCATGCAATGACTGGCTGTGACATGACTTCAAATCTTTTAGAGGGTTGGGAAAGTGAAGGTACTGAAAAAAACTAATGAATATGCAAAGCAAAAGTGACCTACTGGAGGATCTTGGCAAAATCAATAGAAATCATATCTAATCCGTATGATATTCAAGGTAATTATACATGTGAGCAGTTGGTAACTTCCTGGAAGTTGAAAATGCTACTTTTCAATTACTTCCTGAAAAAATAAATTCCTTTCATGCTGAAAATGCTACTTTTTGGCTAGTTTTTACAAATACTAATTTTCCTCAATCCTTGACTTATTGAAACCCCTTCAAATATTCTTATGTGAACAATTCTTTTGAGTCTCTAAATATCAAACTTTGTAACTTACTGAAACCACTTCCTATGCTGGAAATGCTTCTTTTTAAGGCTTATAACTTACTGTGTAATCTGTCCAGACGAATCTTGGAGATGTGACTGATACTGTGAAGACTGGTTTTCTTTCCAACTGTTCTATAGATTAATCTTTGGAACAAGAATGATAAGCTGTAGGAAAATGTCACCAAACATCCCTAAACTACACCTTACCACAAAAAATTGATATAAAATGTCTCTTTTCAATGATATACAGTACATGATCTTATAATTCATGATTTTTTTTTAATGAAAAATTATGAGAATAAAACTCATAAAATCTGATTTGATTTTCTCACAGAAAGAAGTAAATCATAGAGTAACCATTAAATATATGGAAAATTTTGATGGTTGATCCCCCCATATTTGAAAAATCTATAGAATTTGAATAATTAGCAAATTTCAGTTAATTTCATATAAAATATATTCATCAATTTGAATATTCTTTCTTTTTTCAGTTTATTTTAAACATTTTGACATAAGCTACACTGCTCAACTCAAAATAGGACAGCACAAATTTTACTAAGATACTCTGTTTCTGTTCATTTTCCATTATCAGTCATGCGAAATCAATAGCTGACGTCAAATCCATATGGGGAAACCAAATATCAAAACACAATGAAAAAAAATCAAATTTTATAAAGTAGAAAAGAAAACAAAATTTATTGAAATAAGATCAAAAAAATTCTGAATGGTTTTTATTTGATATGTTTACTTACTAGAAGATATGGAATGCCCAATAAATAACTAAGAAATATGTTGATAAACTAAATTGAATCAGTTGAAGATCAAGTGTCACCTTCAACAGAACTATTCATAACTTTAGCATCAGTGGGAATAGTGTGGATATCATTTTTTGACTGAATTCCCCTGACTAGTTCTCTCTCTGCTTGTCCATTGATCACAGGTAAAGACTCTTTGCTTGAGGCTTCTTCAGCCACAAGCAACAGACTAGCTAAATCCTTGATGACCTGTTTATTACTGTTCACTTGGTTTGCCTTGTCATGTTGAATAAAATAGTGTACAGCGCTACTACCCTTTGCAACTTCAAGCAGAAGTGATGTACCAGAGGTTGATACCTCATAGCTATCCATGCCTGGCACACCTAATAGGTCTCCATAGCATTCTGTGTCATGGGGTGTCATTACGTTCTCACCTGGAATTCCTTCAGAATTTTCCAAGGTTGCAATGCTATCTGCTATACATTTAGGTAAAACTGTAGATTCAGATTTTAACTCAAGTAAGTTATCAAGCACTTCTTCAGCATCATTACTCTCGTCATTAGTAATAACTTCAACACCATGGGCTTTTCTCAAATGGTTATCAAGGAACTTTTTAAGAACAAACCCTTGTTTACATTTGTCACATCGATGGGGAAATGAGTGTTCCTGGTGGATATGTTCCACCACCTGTGCTTTGTAATAGAAACCCTGATTGCAATAATGGCAATATAGAAGATCTGCAGCAGTTCGACTGTACTTGAAGCCACCTTGTCGCCCATCCTTTACCATATAATCTGTTTCATTATGTACCTGGGCCATATGTACCTGTAGTAATTTAGACCGTGTGAAACCTATCTTGCAGATTTTGCAAGAATACGGGTAGATCTTCAGATGCACTAGTTGCACATGAGCCATCATACTAGCTTTCTGACTAAAACCTTTGCCACAATATGAACAGTGAAACTCTTCTGATTGTGGCTGATGGATTGCTTTCATGTGGCGGAGGTAGTTGTTTTCAAACCAAAATCCTTTATTACATAAAGTACATATGATACGCTTTGATGCATCTGACCCGTGGATTCGTATGTGACGATTGAGCTGAGATTTACGAGAGAACTCTCTGCTACATGTGGGACATGAAAACTGCCGGAGTCCTTCATGAACTTCTTGGATGTGTTGCTTGAGAGTTCCAGCCCACTTAAACGTTGCTGGACAAAGGTGGCACAGGTGGGTCTTACCATTTGCATAATGAACAAATCTCATGTGATTGCGCAAACTCTTGAGGTTCTTGTACTCCTTACCACAGACACTGCATATCTCCGAGTGAGCAGTAGAGTGAACACGGTCCTCATGCTCCTGTAACAAGTATCGGTTTTGCAATGTCACATTACACTTGTCACAAATGACCAACTTCAGCTTTTTCAGTTCAGCAATGTAGTCAACAAAGTCATCTTCATTAGTATGAAATTTTTTCACATGTTCATCCACCCCTGTGTAATCACAAAACATTTTTTTGCAGTAGCGACACTGTACAACTCTTGAGTTGTTCCGTTTGCGACGTTTTTGTTTGCTCTTAACCACACTACTAAGATCAGCTGGCTGCTTCTTAGACATAGATTGCAACAACAGGAGTGGAGAAACTGGATTTTCAGGAGTAGACAGCAATACAGGTTTATTCTTGGTTAAGTGAAATTCTTTGTCAGACAAGGAATTTTCAGTATCTTGACAAGAGCCCTTGGCTCTTTCAATTTTTTGATTCTTGCAGTTATTTTTAGGCACAAGCAGTCCACCATTTTTCTCCAGTTCAATCAGACACTTGGGGACTCTCACTCCACGCAGCATGTAATTTTTCTTTGGAATATTGGAGTCATCATTAACTTTAGTGATTACATCTGCTACTTGAGGGCAAAAGTTTTTATCTTGTTGGGCACATTGCTTCTTTGGTTTTGGGCCATAAATCTTTTTAACGGCGTTAATCTCACTTTCCTTAGTGAGGTTGATGGTAGGAGATTCAATCAATCTATCATTATTTCCAGCATTCATTCCTGATAAATCACTGGAAGCTGTTTCCTGACACAACACAACAGTAGAAGGTACAAGTTCCTGCAATCTGTGTACAGTATTAGTCTCTGATTGTAAGTACAGCTTATTCACTTGTTTGTCATCAAGCATATTCTCAACCAGGTTTTTTTTTACTGGTGATGCAATGGAATCACAGAGCCTTGGTGATTCACCAGAAGTAAGCAGACTCAAGTTTATCCCTCGAAGGCTAGATTGCTTTTCCACCACATATCCTGCTGTATTCTTCTCTTTCAAAAAAGGGTTAGCACTGATCGAAACCATAGAAGTAGAATAGCAACCACTGATAATGTTTGAGTCAGCAGAGTGGGAATCTAGATTTTTGCTGCTTCTTACAAGGTCACCAGATGTCTTAGTGTTATTTTCAGTTTCAACATAATCTACGAGGGTGGTTACAGCAGATGGACTAGTCAGTTTTGTTGTTGTAAGACCATCTAGCACTGTAGATTCCACCTCACCTGAATACTTACTGGAGACTGCTGCAGGGTACACTGCACATGCTGGCTCATCCTTCTGCATATTGGACAACCAGAAACCACAACGACCTTCAAGCACTTGTAGCTGTACTCTTGAGAATGATATTAGCAACATATTCTCAGGACCTATACATGTCTGTACACGAGCAATCTGTATATTTTCTGTTGGGGTGTCAAAGCCTGAAAACATCAAGAAGACATTGAACATTATTACGGAAGATATGTCTATATTTTTATCATGGATAATCATGCTAATCAGAGTGATTTCCCTTTTTTTTTTTCTTTTTTTTTTGCAAAAACATAAGAAAATCAGAGTTCATTTTGGCATAAACAAGAAAATACAGAGCAATATTATCTTTGATGTTTTTCAAGTACAAAGCAAGTGCAAAATTATCAAAATTCTGTTTCAAGTATGCTCATTTAAACAAATTCAGATTTTAAAAAATGAATATGAATAAAAGATAATGTCTAAATAGTTAACAGTGGAGATTATAGATTTTTGAGTCAGCCAGTTAAAAACCAAAAGAGTTCCAAATTTGTTACATCCTAAACTTCTAACATATCTTCTAAGAGAAAAAACAAAAAATTGATGACCTTCTGTCTTGAGTTTCAATGCACATTTTTAATTCTGAAAATTAATACATTCATACTGAAAACATTTTAATAACTATTCTAAAAAATTAGATATCTGTAAAACATAATTGAGAAAAAGATTGCAGCCACTAAGTATTACCTAAAGATCTAATAATGCTTTTACAACTAATCAAGTGAGAATACAAATTGGCAGGTAAATAGGAAAATCAGTTCAAATACTTGAACAAAGAAAAAAAAAGGGTATTGAAATTAATGAGTGAATACTCATCCATCCATATTACGAAACACCAACTCATCACAACTTGTACTCTTTCAATAACATCAAATATTTTTTTAGATTTCATAAGACTACTTGCTCTTCTTTGTCCTCCAGTTACTACTATCACAGATGATGAACACAACACTGAACTTAAGGTTCCTGTTTAGGTTATGAACTATTCAAATAGACTGAACACCAGCTCAAGGGATAGGATAAAAACCGTCACATGACCAATGTCTTTTGGCAGCATGCCTATGTGGTGAAAGATTGATTAAAAAATTGAAAAAGGGGTGATCAATGAATAAGATACTCATCTTGCATTTTATCAGAATTTTCAAAAACGAGCACGAATGGTACAGGACGCAAACAAAAGGACATAAATTCATACTGCAAACTGGTCCCCAGAATTAATTTTTAAAAATTCCAATGTCACTGAACAGATATCTCCCTTATTTGAGAAAAAAAAAAAGAAAAAAAGATTACAATTGTCTCTATTGTAATTTGTGACTAACTCCATATATATTAAATGCAAGATGCACAAAAGTAACTATACAACTTAATCAGGACTACTTCTGGAGGATCTTACCCCTGCCTCCTAACAACAACCACCCCTCAGAAGTGAGCATAATATTGCCATGTCTTGTAAAGATAACATCAGGCAACAAGGCCATATAAATGAAATATGAAATATCTGTCCACAAGTTGAATGGACTCAGCATAGATATTTTAACAAAAAAAAAAAAAAAAGTTTGATTTACCAAACTATCGATGTTGAAAGTCCCTTCAACCACCTAAAAGCCAAAGCTCCAGATAAATACCAAAAGTTTACTATTCAAGTGCAACCTCAGTGGACTCTTACCAAATTAAGCAATAATAAAAACAAATCTTGAAAAACATTGGGGCTTCAAAACAATAAATAAAGCTCTCAGTATAGGACAGAAACAAATAACCAGAATACTCGAAGGATAATGAGACCAAACAATAGACAGAGACAGGATTGTGGAATGTGCCCAAGAACTCAACCAAAAATGCTATTATTCAAGACATGCACTACAAAACATCGAGTAGGGTATGCAAGATGCGAGCAATCAGTTCAAGGACTTCCCAAAAGTTACGCCATGGGAGGTAAACCAAGGCATCAAATAAGCAAACAAAGAAAGGAAAAGACCCTTGGACTAGATAACATCACCATTGATCTACAAAAAAAAGCTGGTAAGATTGTCTCTAAAAAACTAGCTATTCTATTCAATTTATGCCTATAAGTCCCGGAAGACTGAAACACAGCAATCAAAATGCTTTTACATAAAAAGGAAACCTGAAAGACCTCAACAACAGGCCTAAAAAGCCTACTCAACTGCATCTACAAACTTTTTACAAAAATCACCACCAATCAGATCACTAAAACACTAGATGAAAACCAACCATTCAATAAATCAGCTGAAAGAGAGAGCAACAGAAAACAAATTGCTTCTTGAAGCAATAATTGCTTTTTATGTTTTATTTGGAGGGGATACCGTGCTCATTGATACTTATAAATCATAAATCCGGAGGATGTCTAGGCATTTTCATCATCTGTATGTTGTTACTTTTGAGGTATGTTTACTCAGAGTATTTTACTCACTGTAATCTGTTTTCCCAGCTTTTCAGATCACTTTAAAGTGGTTGGAGGTATGAAATAATGATTACATTCATAGTATTAATGAGGGGAATAAGATAGGTACATAGAAAATTGACCATCACAGCTATGTTGGGTATTAATTTACGTTTTTTGCTAGTATTTTAACACAACTTTTTTTTCCCTGTTTGTTGATTCTGTTTTATGTTCTATTGGCAAAAGTGAGGTTTTCAAACTTCTCATTTGAGAATAAATAACATAAGACTTAAATATTCTGGCATATATGTGTTTGTTTTAATGTTTTCCATTTTACACTGAGTTTGAGTTTGCAATCAGTTAGACTCTTCCAATGTTGACAGTGATGGACTGTTTACATATTTTTGGTTAGTAAATGATAATATATGGTTGGCTAATCTTAGTTTAGAGGGTGTTTTCAATATTCCTACATAATATTTCATTTCTAAAGATTATCTTGGGTTGATAATTTCCAGCTTGGTATACAATATTCAATTTGAAACATTTTTTTTCAAAAGGCATCAATCGATAACATTTGGGACAGAGTTAAAAAGAAAACGAAAACGAAGATGAAAAAAAAATAGAAGATTTGAAATCAATGTAAGACTGATAATTATTCTGAGAATGAAGTACTTTTTAAACATTAAAACAAAATTTGTTGAATAGGAAACATTTTGCTATCAAATAAATATGTCTGCAATCAACTAATCAATAGACACAAATAAGTGTCAAGTTTTTGAGCCAGGATAAACTATAATTTGGAAAAACAGTTTTTAATACAAACATTAATAATTTGATCAGGGCATAAGTGTTATACAATCTAACTGCACGTCGAAAATCACAACGAACCTGACACATGTGACTCTAAAATTTAAAATACCCTTGAGATATAACTATCTATCGAGCTGGCAGATATTTTTGGGGCCTATTCGTTGTTTTTCTCTCAGTGTTTTATTTTCAAGTGGTTGAAACAAATGGCAGCACAACAAGCAGGTGCATCTCATTAGAAAGGCTTTTTCATTCTTGGTGTAATTTACGTCAGTGGAAATAATATATATACATATACACACAATATATATATATATATATATACATAAAATATTATATACGTACACGATATATATATATATATATATACATATATATATACATATACGCACACCATATATATATATATATATATGTATATATATACATATACACACACACACGATGTATATATATACATGTACATATATATATATATATATATATATATATATATATATCTATGAACAAAAAATATATATATACATATATATACATGTATATATATATTTAAACAAAAATAC